>JAULBM010035077.1:0-10955 GCA_032357055.1 Geukensia granosissima
AGGGCGGTTGTGGGGGCTACGTCCTTTTTTTTCTTTTCTCTTCCCTTAATATTATAAATAAATACGTAATTCTTCAAGATATATCCTTGTACTGTCAGACTGCGTTTCCTTAACAACAATTGCTCCAGGACCATAAAAGTAATGGCGTTTTATTAAAGTAGGAAAAAAACTGTCAGACATTGATTTGGTACAAAGGGTTAGCTTAGACAGAGTTTAAAATTTTTTGCCTATCAAGGAGTTGGAAGTTTCCAAAAAAAAAGACTGTGTACCCTTGAAAACGTCAAATCCCATTGTTGCCTCAAAGTATAAGTAAGATCAATATAAAAAAAAATAAGTTTTTCAGTTATCACTTAAGCATACAAAATAAGTGAAAAAATACTTTATCACTATTCTACAAGCTAAACTTCATGCCTGTGGATATCATCACTTATGTCTTGACAGTTTTTGCGAACTTTTAAACTTATGGAATTTTAATATTTAATTTGTATTTACTAAAGGAGACCAATCAAAAATTCAGTAAGAGCAGAAGAAGGAAAATATATCAAAATATTGAGTTTTAACCACTTAAAAATATAATCTTTATGATAAATAGGACAATATACCGTATTTAAAAAAAAAATAAGGAATAAACAAAAAATGATAAAACATTCTGGAATGCAATATGAAGTTATACTAGAGAACCGCTTTTGTAATGTACTCAAAGAAGTATTTCATGAAAACTCGGCCATCTTGGAAACAATGCCATGCCACAAAAATATGAGGCAAAGCCGGGTCGAAACATCTTTAAGTTACATGTAAGTCATTTCTTCTAATCATTTCTTCTTTTTTAATTTCTTTTTTTCTATAATAGTTTTAGATAGTTTAATTCCTTTCGTAGTTTCAGCAAGAAGATTTGCAGTTTCAGCCAATCAAGACATATAACATCTCCAAACATCATGTTAAATTTTCTTTCTACAAGACAGATTTTAGTCTAGTAGAAAATTGTCTTAAACATCCTTGCGAATGTCAGGTACCGTTTTCAAAGTTATACAGCGGAAAAAGTATGTTTGTGATTTTGCTATGGGTTCAATTATAAACTTTTTTTAGTGACCATTTTGATTGTCGGATCAGATCACAAAATTAATTTTTATTTTACTTTTTAATGATCATGTGGGCAACCTAACAAATAAGTGCACAGTAGTTTTTGACATTTTTACTCGTAGGATAAATACTTTGGTCAGGTTGCGATGTCATATTTCCGATTGACAGACGATTGAGTAGATGACGATCTAGAAATTTTTAACGCACACCCTTATTTTTGACTATTGACTATTTTAAAGAATTTGTAAGAATTTAAAAATATCTTTCATTTAGTACAAAAGTAAATTGCTTTTTCAATAATCCAATCATCTCTTTGCTTTGATTAGAAATGTACTGATTTGCAGTAAATAGCCTTTTTTGATAAGCCCACAATGTCGTTGCTATGATCAGAAATGATTTTTGAAATAAAATCAAACCCGTCAAATCACCAAACGATTTGCGTTTTGATTAAACAAACTGACAATGAGAAAAAATTATTTTAGCCGACCTTATTATTTTTTAAGTCATGCTTTATTGATGGGAGATTTTTAATGCAATTGACTCGTTTTTTTCACAAATTTAACGCATAAGTACTGTAGACTTATGGAAAGTACTGCATTATAATTCATTACATAGTCACAGAAGGATTGGTTTACAAGAGCATTAAATCTTATCGGTATACTCTTACCTATAAAGAGATACATACAAAATATTGAAATGCAAAATTCTAAAGCATTTTGCAACCTCAAAGGTGAAAATACAATGATATTGCTATGTTAACCATTTATACGTGCATGTATTACAACAAATGGAGTACTTGTATTTGTTCGCTGACGTTAAAGGGTCTATATACTAGATGTAATAAAAATGGAAAGAACCTTTGGAATATTAAAACGGAAGTTTGTAATGAATTGGCTTGAGAAGAAGATTTAAAAAAACGCATCATTTTTCTATTTAAAGTAACGGCGTCCATATTGGTAGGCCGAACGAAAACAATTCTGAAATGGTACTATTCAAAAACCATTCAGCCACATTTTGGTTCAGACTGGTTAAGTGGTTTCAGAAAAGAAGAATAAAATGTAAATTATTGACGGAAGACGAATGGCTTATGATAAGAAATGCTCACATGGTCTTTTAGGCCATGAGATAAAAAACTGTGTAAGGACTTACTGCTGACACGAGACAGACAGATGGGAATGAACTTTTTCAAATGTATTCTACATCATGTTACATGTAATAGTATAAATGTATACATTCGGGAATAATATTGTTTCTTTTAAATTTTTACAGGGTTTTTAATTTGTGGTGTCTGGAGGTCATAAAAGACTGTTGTTGTCTTATCTATTTTGGGGTACTTAAAAAGTACATAAAATACTTAATTTGATGTTAGAAAGATATAGTTTACCACTTTCCAAGATTTAATTTTTTAAAATATCATGTTTGATTAGTTTATAATTGGTTGGTCGATGTGCATTACGTCCTGAACTGTATTTTTATATTCGGCTGTTGAATACAACTATAAATTCATAAAGTTTTTGGACTGAAACATGTTTTCCTATTTTTGACTCCAAGAGTGTCTGATGAATTTTAATTTAGAAAAGCGCTAACACGCAGTTATATTTTGCTTTGAATATTTGTTATTAGCTAATGTAAAAGATGATTGTATCTTTCTGCAATGTATTCAAAATTATTAAGAATAACTATACCTTTTGGCCCACCTGCGATACATTTGATTTAAACCTGACTTGTGCATGTTGACAAGGTTTGTTTTCCTCCTGAAATAACTGACCGTAGTTCTCCTTTACAGGGTTCGTGTTGTGACTTTTAAATTATTTTTGTCTTCATTGTTTATTTATATTGCCGGTGATCTTTTCTGAAGTCAAACTCCCCCTGTGGTATCTTTTAATTTTATCCGGTCTCTGATAAGTATTCATAGTTGACATATCTGAATATGTATTTCATAACGAATCTCATTAGCTAATTCAAGTGCAAAGTTTTCACCAATTTCCTTCATTTAAATAACACAAATTCAGTTTATACACCTTTAGCACTAGAAATGGATTTATATAAGATTGGAATACAGTTTATTACATCAAAAGGAATGAACTTTAGAACATTATGGACGACATTTCAGACTGTTGGAAAATAAAGTTCATCTTCAGTTTGATAAATCTATTAATTGCATCTACGTTCAAGGAATCAATGATAGTTGTCCTTTTCACATCTTGTTAAAAATGATTAATAATTTTTTTTTTCGCCTTATTAGGTATTTTAGGTCATGACAGAAATATTCAGACAAACTTAAGTAATATTGTACTGGATTCAGCAACAAATGTGCTTTTGCGCTGTCGCCACCTGGCATGTAATTGATGCAAATTAAGTAAAAATAAAAAGATATAGGTAGGTTTTTATTCTTATGTAACACCTTATCAACTACAGAGTTGGTTCGTTTGAACTGTTGGACCATAGAAAGTTTTTGTAGATTGCTATTCTAGTTCTCACATTAGTATTTACATAGCAGGGAAAACTTGTCAACTCCTTATTGAAAGTATAGTTCAAATTGCAGATTCATTACATTTCGTGCGTTTTAATTAAAAGATAAATTAAATTGGAATCTGGTGTTCTGTCTGAGTGGATAACATTCCCTCCCCTTACAATCGTCTTTAATACAAAGAGTTGAGCTCACTATCTATACCCCCTGCAACCATATATAGCATATATCTTTTTCATTAATTCTTCAAAAACCAAAATATGACAATTCGCATATCTCTATTTCTCATCTATCACTATACAAAGTTTTATTAAAATCCTGCTGGTCTTAAAGTTACAATCTTAAGAATCTAACAAGTTTTATACAAATTCTGTGTGTCTTTTATGAAGATTCGCATATAACGCATTGAACCATATAGGGACCAAAAACGAAATTCCCCACCACGTGCAAATCTGCATTATGCAATGAAACAATACACCAAGTTTTATAACAATCAGATAATTTTTTAGACAGACCGACAGACGGACAACAGAGTGACAACTTTATACCCCAAACTTCGCTTGCGGGCGGGGATAATAATTTAACTGAATGAAATATTTTTGTTTGGTTTTAATCAATAGTCATCACAATAAATTAAATTTAAGAACAGAAACGGCCAACAGGTATTGTAGATATAAAATATCTTTCAGGACAAAATGAAAATTTAGCCTAGTTATAGAAAACAAGGGTCTGTTCTCATTAAGTGTTTAGTTTTCTCAGTTATGTCATTTCTATGTACATGTATTTGTAGCTTCTTTCCAATATACCCAAATAATACTTTTACATGGCTTTTATGACTTTCCGGAGGTTGTCGCACTCACAAGTACTAACGCGAAATTACCTAGAGAATCAACATGATATTGTCCACATTTCCTGTCAGCAAAACCCTTTTTGAAAGCAAAAATTTTAAGTCTACAAAATGCTTTGATCTAATTTCTGTGTTGATCGTCATAATATAACCGTTTTGTAAGTTTTTTCCTATATCTTTGTTTGGAATTCCAGCCACGAAACTCCCAATTAGAAAAAAACGCGGCGTCAAACCTTAATATTTGATGTAACCTTTAATTAATTCCACCTTGAATAAATGCATGAAATTGTTTTTTATTTGTCAAATTAATTTTTAATTGGTTGCAAATTGAAAACAAAATGATCCGGATTGTAATAAATATCCGGTGGCTGGAACAAAGTCACAGATGAAAATTTGCAGTTTAAAACAGTAGATATACAGCGATTATAGGAGTTAATTATGCTCACAGAAATTTTTGAAAATATTCAGAAACATTTTTATGGCTTTGTCCAAATCGGATTTGAGATAGACCTTTAAAATAAAAAGGAAGGACATCCGTGCTATAATTAAAAGGCATTTCAGGATAAATAAAAAATGGATTCTTAAGTTAATTTTCCTTTGTTTTGTCTTGCGGAAGTTTTAAAATAATTATAAGTTCATTATAAATTATTCAGAATAAAAATAACAATTTACACATTATAATCATAGCTGTTTTAATCATTACACAATCAAGCATGTAACGAAGTAATCTCTACTTTTCCTTTCTTCCAATTCAATATTAACACCACTGAATGAAGACGAAGCTTCTACTTTTAATTTAATAACATTGTTAATGGTTTATGTCATGCTTTTGTGGAGTGTGGTTTTCGACATTTATTAAATTATTTGTGACTTTCTGCTAGTTTGTATTTATTTTTAATCAAAACAAAGAATTAATCCACAGTCTACGGTCTATGTTTAACGCTATGAAATAAAGTTTTACATACTATTATCTGCCCCTGAATTTATTTCTCTGCGGAGATTTAACATTGAAGGTCGAGCGGGAGCGCTTTAATATGACCTAGATAAGGTAATTTTTAAAAAATGCACACATTTATATTATTCGGACCTTTTTGCGAGTCATACAAGAAGAATTTGTTAAATTTCCATTCAAGTGCGCCTCAAACCATTTTTGCCTCTTATCTTATCCGAGTTTAATTACTGAATTATACGCAGCATTGACAATGTGTACTCCCGGTCTCGCGCTTGTGCATAGAGCCACTTCCGGCAAACAATGGCTGACTTTCCCTGAAAAGAATTAAAAATCAATACAGCTAAAAATACATCGTTATTGCTTAAAAGTATTATTGCAACGTAAATGCACTTTTTTCAATCTACAACACAAAAACTATTTTATAAGAATATGGTAAAAAGTTTTTCTGTCGTTACGTTTTTACCCGTTCCTAAAAAATTCTGACATAGAATATAGGTTTACTGTTCTTCTAAATACTTTCATCAACAATCAACAAATTAAAAGAACCTGTTTACTTGTTAGATTGTTTTACGAAAGAATCAACTGAATGCGTGTTAAACTTGGTATTTCAAAAGCAGATAAGAAAATTTCAAAAAAAATTGTTTGAAGTACAGTGCAAAACCTTCTGAATAAATTTAATTTAAAATATGTTTATAATCATATCTGGAATAAGGAATAATAGCTGACGAGAACAGAAGGTAGCTTAAAAATGATGATTAGCTAAAGCATATCAAACAGGAAAGATCATATGTTAAAAGGATTTATAATATAAGTCCTTTCATGTATGATCATCAAAGCTTTAATATTATATTTTATCCGGATTTTAACATCATGTTATCAATCTCCGAAACAGAGAGTATAGTACTTCCTTCGTCAGACATATACATCTCTGCCATTAATTTTCCGACATTGATTGCCTGGATTGTGACGTCAAAATAGTTTTGACGTCAAGAAATTATTGCGTCACAACCAGATATGACCGCCATGAGATGAAGCTCACAAAATGGCGTAATCACGTATGACAGAGTCGACTACTGGAGGTTTTACTGGAAGCTAGGAGACTCTGTTTCGGAGATTTTCATGTTTTATCAAATTTCTAGATCTTCTAAATTTTACCTCTTTTGTCATATTTGATTCATTTCTTCGATATTTACATCAATTAACCTTCTTTGTTATTCGGATCACAATTTGAAACTCTTAGAACAATTTTAATAGCTCATTTTTGATTTCTCAAGAAAATTTTGTCGGGTGGTGGGAATAGGCTTTAAGAGTTATGGCCCACATATTAGAATATATCGTAGAATATAAGGTCCAACAAAGACATTTCAAGAAATAAGACTTTTATTCATGTCAAATAAACATTTTTGGTAGGAAATACACTGGGTAAGGATAATTGAAAAACAAATTCTTTAGAATTATTCTCTTTGGTCATGGGAAAATAATGGGACAGTATCAAGATATATTAGTACTGACAACGTCAAATTAGCCAGTTAATGATAATTGGCCAAAATAATCTTTTTGAAATAAGAGATTTACCCTTTCAAGAAAAGCCTGAAAGAAATAAGCCAAGGTTTGACCATCACATTATATTTCTGAAAGACCAAATCATTTATAACATTAAAACCAATGTTGTATAACCGACTGAAAAATGATACCTTAGAATTAACTTCTCTTCTATGATAAATTAATATGCATTACAAACAAAACGGAATTTATACTTCTGATGTGAAATACATATAATAAAACATACTAAATGATCTAAAGTAAAAAAAAATCTTGATTATTTTTCTGATGATTTTCAAATTAATGAAATAACCATACAGTGCATCGGATTGATATTGGTATTGTGATACATTTAACACAACAAACTTTCTTAAATTTTGTTTGGTTGTTGCCATGCTTACAAAATTCTCATACTTTAGATATTTTTCAAATATAAGAGAGCTATGATTAGTATCTGAAACTGCAGAAAGAACACGAAATGATGTTAATGTCTTTCCTTGTGCTGACGTCATCATCGTTGGTTTTTCAACTGATTCTTCCGGACGCTCATCAAGCAACAAGGCCTTGATAATACCCAGAAACATATTGCATATTCTAAACCAAAGATAAAAAGAATATTGTTCATCGTTCTTGTCTTTTGTTAAAAGCTTTATTCGTTATTTATACACCTTTAAAATTACGGTTTTCACACAAAAATGGTCCTTTATTTTGAATTAAGGTAATTAATAAATCTTAAACAAAGGAAAAAGTGCATCCAAAAAAATTGACGAAAGGTCGTAATATGAAGCAGACGAAGAAATGTTTATTTCTGTCACGTTGCCTTTGGTATGAACGTTGATGTTTATACATTTTGTGACATAGGTTTTGTTTTTGGCATGTCTTTTGTAGAAAGTTTATTTGTTTAGGTCAAATACATGTAGTTGGGACACAAAGTATTTAGTTTTTATACGAAAACTGTTCCGGGCAGTCTATAAAAAGTTTACCAGCAGGTTTGTTTGCAAAATGTCAGTGTCATTTATTTTTAAATATCGGAACATAGGTGAAAATTTCTTCTCCTTTGGGAAAACTTTAAACAAAACTTCTTTTCTATAATTTTTTTTTAGAATTTAATTCTTGTATAGAATTATTCTTTTGGAGCGATAACTCACATTTTGAGACTGGTCTTAGCATGTAAAAAATCCCACTATAATTGTGTTTTTACACCCATAGCGTATCACTATCTCCCTTTTGAATAAAACTAAGGCAACTTCATATTTCTACTTCAAAACTATAATAAATTGGTCGGAAATAAATATACTGGCTTTAAAAGAGTAATACGAATCTAAAATTACCGAAACGACACATTTGCAATATTTTCACATTATTTTAATTGCTACATTGCATGCTTATTGTAATATAATTGATATTTACATTTATCAATTTGATTGTCTTTTTAACATTAAACGATATTGTTTTTTGTCACACAGAAACAGAAATTGTTTTTGCGATAAAATATCTGTATTTTTTTTCATTTAACGGAAATTTTAACCTACCTATGATTATAGACTTCGAAATCCCTTTCAAAGATGATACAAACTAAGATCACCAGAAAAACCTTGACAGGGGGTGGTATTCCAGAGGACAAGATATACTAAATGATTTTCAAGCATGATTCACGGTTAACAGGTAGAATAACCAGCGAAGAAACACAATATAATTATAGAATGCGTGTTGTCATATATTCGTCATGGTGTTCAGTCAAAAGTAAACTTAATGGTCCAAATAGAAGCTTTTAACGAAAAATAATGACTTTGCTTGGTCATATCCTTCACTCCCCAGCACAGTAAAATCTCGTGACCTAGGGGCTTCCGCCGCTTTGAGCGCTGCATCTACCATTTCGTCTTCAATATGAAAGAAATGGGTTGTGTTTAACTCTCATCGCACGTAATAAGGGTTGTCAGTACCCTGCCCTAGTTCGGTGGGTCTCTCCGGGTAGTCCATCTTCCTCTTCTAGAAAAGCTGACCACCGCGATATCACTGAAATATTGTTGAAAGTGGCGCTTAACACAAATCAAACAAAAACTGAACAAATCAATATGAAAGTTAATATAATCTAAAATGTGAAACTCTTAATAGTTGCAAATTGTGTAAAATAGGAAAAGTAATAAACGAATATTTCAAAAAATATATCCAACGGTTGGCTCGTATCTCTTGGTAGCCTTGTGCTCTTAATAGTTGATTTATACCTTGCCTGAACAGATCACTGTAGCCTATCAACTATACGACGGGAGTTCGCTACCGACTTTTTACCATACAAAAAGGATGTGTTCCATTCGCATCGCAGGTGATAAGGTTCAACCTAATCATAATGGCGACCGTGACACCTAAGAAACAGATCAACGTTTTATTTGGTGTATTATTACTGTTTTAATTAACACACGACAACAGTCCTCTCTAGAAAGTACTGATACCTAAAATTGGTTCCTCAATGGTTAATAAACCGCAAAGGAAGCAGAAATATTGACGTGTAAATATGGGAAGTTTACCGTGGAACCTAACTTCTTTGGTCTATCACAAAGAATAAATGTAAGTTGGAAGCAAATTAATCTCTGTCTGTTGTCAATCTTATTTCCTGTACGCTTGTGTATATTTCGTTTCGGAAGCATTCCGTGTTTTTATTGCTTTAGAATAAAAACAATGCAGCATTTTTTTTTAAATATTGTTTCATAAATTTTAGACAACTCTGTCAACTGGGCTGGTGAATACCCTAAATAAGTTAGCAACGGCTTATTTTTCCCGAACATATCAAATAAACAGGTTCATTTGACATCAACCCAATGTTGCCAGAAACCATGTCTCACTTTATTTCTTTTTATTGCCCTTTATAACAGTTTTATACAAAATACATTTTGGATATTTTTTTAAATCGTGTACAGCATTATGTTGAAAGTCTCGTCACACTGCATACATCGACAGCCGTAGTCAAAAATAAGCACTTTGATTATCTTTTCTGACACAGCTTTGTCAGTTTTGGTAAACCACATAAAAAATTAAGTTGCATTATTTTATTTAAATGGCATACTGCGTCCCGTTCAAAAAGTTCGAAATAAAGATGTGAATCTATTCTGATTTTCCAAATAAACAAATGACATGTAGTAGTGTGAATAAAGAACGACCACCTCGGATTAAAAAAAAATGTTCTCAAATTTTTCCAATAACATTTTTTCACCAAAAATGGTTCGCTTCTATTCAAAGATTTTTAAATGTTTGCAAAATATTCTAATGGATTTTATTTTTGAACAAATTTAAGCAGAAAATAAGGGGGGCACAGTGTATAAGAGTGACAAAAATTCCCATTTTGCACGAAAATGAGTTTTTTTATGTTGTATTATCTGGCTGTCTATTGGCACGTAAAAACAACCATTTCTCAAGAAAAAATGAAATGGTTTATACAGCTAATTATTAAAGAAAACATAGGGGTCAACGAAAAAAAAATGCTTGGAAATTGATTAAACCAGAGAATATCGAAAGTCTGACAAAAATATTGAGCATAGGGAGCAAACTACCCTCCTTTCCTAGGTTAGGGGGGCGGTTGAGCGTTCATCAACCAGTTTAACCCTACCTCATATTTATGTTCTTGTCCCAAGCCAGACACCAGTAGACCAGTGGTTATCGTTGTTTAATTAGTCATTTATTGTGATTTTTTTCACATTTTTTTCAATATGTTAGGTCGATTGTCATGTTTGATGTATAGTTTCACACTTTGTATTTCGAGGCCTATTACAGTTTCCGTTATGGTATGGACTCTGGTCCATTGTTGAAGGCTGTAATGGGACATATATAAGTTCAAATTCTACTGTCATGTGGTGGGTGGCTCTCTTACGAACAATCGCATCACATTTCATTTTTATTTATAATTCTCACACTTCATAAGTTAAGGAAAGCGCTCAAAACGTTGACGTGATCAATGCATATATCAAGGGGTCTTTTATTTCATGACCTCAGTAATGATCTGAATAAACTGACATACATATTGTTATCACATAAAAATTATTGTTTAAGTTCCATAAAACAGAATGTCAAAC
>JAULBM010035088.1:0-10954 GCA_032357055.1 Geukensia granosissima
CTTACGATATACGATATAGGAAAAACCTCGAGTTCTTCCAAAAACCGCGGTTCCGAAATGCGGGAGATTCTAACTCCCGGCGGGAGACGGACACGGTTGCGGGAGATTCCGCGTTTTTCGTAAAATTTGCGGGAGGCTCCCGCCAAGATCGGGAGAGTTGACACCTCTGTCTGTAGACCTTTCTTTTCCGTTTTGTGCCATATTTTTGACAGACAATGAGTACAGGAGTTGTCAAAATGATGTCATACGCAGAACATCTGCTTACTGCAAATACACTTAAGAAACAACTGTGCAATGACCAATGCATGTCATACTTCCTTAGTTGTCAAAAGTTCATATCACAGCTTTCCCATTTCCAGTGAAATAATTGAAGCCATTGTGATGTTATAGATATATGTAGAGTAGTTATATTGAATTGTCAATTTGTTGTTGGCTTGGAATAAATTGTATAAAGGAAACACCCAAAACTTAAAAGAAATAGATATAAGTAGGCCACAGTATTCATTTTTTTTATATAATTTGTTTCACATTAAGTTCATAAGTCTGCAGATGTTCTTTTCTATTCCATACAAATTTACAAAAGCTAAATTGTTCATTATTTGAAATAGTTATGTTCTGATGATAGCTTGTATGAGACTGGGTGTATTTACCGAGTTGTATTACTCCAAGTATGAAAGCTTTATAGTTTGTTATCTATTAAAAAAAAATTTAAATGGTATATTTTCCACCTTCCAACAGTTAACAGAAGCGCTTCAGGAGGTTCGGGTGTCTTTATAAAAATTTATAGAATTTTTTTATACTTTGTCAAAAGATAACCTATGTTTTGCTGTTCAAAAAATTACAATTGAATGTCTATAACAGGGAACTCGTTTTCAAGCAAAGTTGGTGCAAAATTTCTGTTGATTATATAGGGAAAAACTACATTTTTCTAGTTATAGAGTACATAAAACGATAGAATTCTAAAATAAAAAGGAAAAGGTAGCTTTAATCATATTTTATCAGAGAATAAAAAGAAAAATTAGGATTACAGATCTCGTTTTCTTGCTTCATTAATAAATTTATAATTCTGTAGTGCAAACCTTCATAAGATTAAGTCATTTTAGTTGTCTTCCTTGGCAATGTTTGCAGTATTAAAAAACTCTTTATCCTCTGTAAATGCAAAAAAAAAATGTCATTAGATGAAGAATTTCTATATGTTTATTCAGTTTTAATATAGTAACAGTATTTTCTTTCAAGAATTAATATTTGCAATTATAGAAAAAGTCAATACCACAAGTTTGCAATCCAAGATGGCGGAATACACCTGAACCTCCTTAGGCAGGCTGATTGTTTTCTACTATTAATCGTTTCTCATCTTTGACAATTGTTGTATGTTTCTTTTTGTCAGTGTCAGAAGTGATACTACATGGACAAAAAAAATTAAGATGAAATTATTCAAATTAAAGAACTTGCTCATTAATGTACAGCCCTCTTTTTACAATTGAATGATGGATTTAGAATAAGAATTTCAACATAATTACTAATTTGCCTTTCCCAGTTGCTAGTTGCAATCTCATAATAGCTTCAAAATCAGACACAAGGTCATTTCATGAAGCGAGTCTCTCACTTTTTACCAATTTTTGAAAAAATCCCTTGAAGGAATCTGAACAAGATTCCTGTAACCATGGTAACTTTATTTATTTCGAATTTTTTATGCATGTTCTTGTTTTTTTTCCACTTAACTGGAAAATTTGAAAATTTTGTCGTTGTTCATTATAGCTATTTTTATTCACAGGATTTGTGAATTTTATATATATTGGCAAATATTTATACGTAATGTCGGTTGAACTATGCTTGTCGGAACTTAAATTTTTTCACTAAAATCAACAATTTTAACTTGAGTACAGGACAAACACCAACACCTGGGATATTTTTAATACTTGGTTGCCTGTAAATAGTTAAATCTCTGTCTAAATTGACCTTTCAGATTTTGTGATTACTTTAAGAGAGAATAACCAAAATGTGAGAGTTTCAGTTCATGAAACGTACATTAGTACAAAATTTATTATTATAAACAATTAAGGTGTGAGAAGTCTGTAAGTTTAGGTGAATTTTAACACCTGTGTATTTCTTGTGCCGTTTTTTATTTTCTTTCATTTTTAATGGCTCTTAACATTGAAAACTTAATTAAAAAATCAATAAATGACAAAATAGTAAATAAATATGTGCAAATAAATAATAAACACCACAGATAAAAGCAAAACACAAATGTCAATGATTGTGACACTGTTCGCTTAAATAACAGTACATGCAAAAAGTAAGTAAGTTGCATGTCTTGCCGAGGAAAAAAGTTGCTGAAGACAATACATAGGTGTTTCTTTCCCACACTCCGCAGCAATGTAAACTCTTTTGAATTTTTTATTTCTGAAACTAAATTATGTGTATATGAATTTGCCAGCCAGTTATATGCCATGTGACCTTGACCTGATTTTGTTTGTTACAGGTAAACACAATGGTAAAAACAGGACCATGAACTTGTATGCTGATAAGTACTATGTTTCTGGGCTGACAGAGATGGTTGGTGCTCTGGTGAAGAATTGTGCTGTTTGTTGTCAGCGCAACAAGGCCTGTGACAGTGAGCTTGTGGAAGACATCCAAATACTCAACAAAATGTACGGAGAAAAACATGGCAGACGTGTGTTGTCTAAAGAGGTAGCAGAAAACAATATTACAGAGGAAAATGAAGTTTTGATAGGAGGAAAGAATCGGAAGATTGTTCAGTCTACAGCTAGTGATAGAGCTAAAATTACAGTTGACACATCTCCAGGTCTGTTTATAGATGAAAAAAATCACAAAGACACTAATAAGAATGATAAACCAAATGCAATAAGCAGGATTAAACATGTTAATGATCAAGATTTATCATGTCTATTCATGAATAATGAAGATCTAGACTGGAATGAGGAACTATTTACAGACCATTTTACAGACTGTAATGGAAGACTAGTTACAAACCATACTGCGGAAGACAATGTACCAAAGGTGAATGGTAAAGTCTGTAGTGTAAGAACGGATACGCCCCAACAGAGTTTACTGAAGACAGCTGAAGATCAAGAACTTAAATCATTTTGGCAATATGTAAGTTCAATAAGTTCACACTTTTAATGGAATCATGTTTGTTTGACTTACTTTTTTAATGCCAGTTTTTAGCTCACCTGGCCTGAAAGGCGATGTGTGCTTTGCCATCACTACGTCCATCCATCCATCCACAATTCAAAAAAATTTTCTGAAACAGCTCAGTCAATTTTGACCAAAGTTTGGTTGAATGGTTATTGGATGGTACTCTACCAAAATTATTACTGACATTCCTGCTTGCTTTCAAAGATATCCACTGTTAATAAAAATAAAAATAGAAAAATGGGCTGGTGTTTTTAAGAAATCTTCTTTTCTGAAACTACTGAGCCAGTTTTAACCGAACTACGGTGGAATGGTCCTTTGTGGTTATCTGCTTTAATTATGCCAGGCATCCTGACAAGCAACCAAGAGGGGTGCCACTGCTGAACTTTGTTTAACATGGCACCCTTTTGGAACATCTGGTTTCACACATTAGTGTGCTATTTCCAAAAAGCATCATATTGATCACTATTCATTGTCTTGTGACCGCTAATGTGTCAATATTTCACCCACTTTTTTCCCAGGAACCATTCTGGCTAGCTTCTTGATATTTCGCAAAGCACTTATGTATGAATACCGGTAACTGTATCTCATAAGACAGTTTCAAATTGGCCACATGTCCACTTGCTGTTTGCTGAAACTGAGACCATTTTTTGTTCAAAAATTTTTCGTGAAAGACACATGTTAGCTTCCTGATATTTAGCACAGCACTTCAGCAGGGAGAACTGTATTGAGTAAGGCAGTTTCAAATCTGTGTCATATCCACTTTCTGTTTGTCATAACTAAGACAGTTTTAATGGTCATCTTGAATTACAAGAATCATTCAGGTAACTGGTTAGCTTCCTGATTTTTTGCATAGAGCTTCAGTATGGAGATTAGTAGCATGTAAGACAGTATTGAACCTGTCTCTCACCTACTCCTGTTTGCCAACATTCCTTAAAAACATTTTTGCACAGATGACACATGTCTTTTGGGGAAGACCCAATACTAAGCACATGCATATGCTTCTCTCGTGGTGATGTGCTTGGAATTGGTGTAGCAAATATGTTCTTTTGACTTGAACATTTGATGCAAATTTATTTATACTGAAAATATTTGCATGTAATTCTGACATTGACACTTCAAAATTGTTTTATGATAAAATTTAAAGCCTGGAAATGAAATAAATTCTGTAAAAAAGTCAACTTTATTTAAGTGCAGTGTTTTTAACCTGATAATTTTGTTGTAAAACCATTAAAGATCACGATCAAGTAATAATCTGTATTTACAGGTAGAAGTGGGCGTTTTTGGACCATATGGAACCTGTAAGAAGTATACAGTAGTATTTCTGGATTTGTATACCATGTGGCCAGAGGTTATGGTAGTAGACATCGTATCACCTACTATTGTTACTGTGGGACTTCTAAACCTTGTTTGCAGGTACAAGATAATAAATACCAGGTATAAATCTGTATAACCGAACATCTGTAAATTATCAGATATAAGACTTTTGTGACTAGCAAATATTAACCACACTTTTAAATCTGAGTTAATCTAAAAAAAGAAAATGGAATATATGCCAAAAAGACACAATTCACATCTTTTTCTGCATTGTGCACTGCATAATTTCCCTTCAGTATGTTGCCTTTAGTTCTCTAGTTTTCTGGAACACGAAACAAGTTCTTAAAAAATTGTGCCTTGCATTTGTATCTTTTATCAGATTGTTGACAAAATAAAAAACAATGACTGTAAATGCCTAAATTTCACTAGTATGAAGCGCTTTTCTGGATTAACCTTCATCAGGTAGGCTCCAGACCAAATATTGGAAAACAGGGAATTACCTGCACTGCAAGTAAAGAGCCATCCCTAACATTCTACAGAAATTTTTTGGTAGGACTGATTGAATCAAATAATTTGATACCTACTCAAAATATAAGAATAAATAATGTTATAAAGGTGTAAACAGTATCCATCCAACATACATTCCAGTACCCAAAAATAAATAAGAGCATTCTACTCAAGCACGGGGAAGCTTTTTACAGCCTCAAGAATTGAGTTATGATATTTAAAGAAAGAATACAGAATATATGCCAGAAAGACACGATCCACATCTTTTTCTCTATTGTGCACTGCATAATTTCTCTTTTAGCTTCACAAGATTTTTGTTACACCAAACAAGTTCTTCAGGTATTTTTGCCAAGAAAAAAAACCACCTGAACACATGCAATGCCTGATTTAAAGTAAATTTTGTTGATCAATATTATTGCATAAGGATCACAGTAAATTCCCACATTTGTAACATAAGTTTGATTAAGTCTCATTCAAATTCACCAGAGAGCAAAAAGATGTCAGACAAGAAATTACCTTTTATTGATAATAGACTATAGGGTATAGAATTCATTACATCAGGATTGAACTGTATATTTCATTTGGTACATGAATGTAAATTTGACTGATCTTCCTATTTTTGGCCTTTTGTGTCTTATGAAAATAACTCCAGAATTTTTAAGCACTTTACATGCAGTTAAATTTGGATTTTGAATATTTTTATAAATGTATGAAAAATATGGGTTGTGTTTTTCTGGCTTACATTCTAAACAACAGACATGTGTGAAAGGAAATACAAATGATGTGGTAGGTTATGAATGTTTCTTTTTTGTTTGTTCTAAGGTATAATATCATGAAGAAACTGTTTGTAAGGAAGTCTGGATGTATACCTGTATCTTCCATTGTACCTGACATACACCTGTTAAAATCAGCTGATTTACACCTGGAGGTTGTTACCAAAGGCTACAGCCAATCAGGTTTTTTATCAACATATCTTTGTAGACCTCTTGTATTGTTAAAGGAAAATAGACTCCAACACTTTGTATGACTGACAACATTAGGTACTGTAAATGCAGAAATAATTGTGATGTTTTTATTATTGCAAATAATGCCACAGGATTGTAATCCCAATAATTAGAATTTGCATTTAGAAATTTGCTAGCCATGTTGTGTTACACCTTATGAAAAGCCACAAAATTAAACCTGCATTGTCATTGGCAATCAAACATTCACAATAATATATGCACTCAATAATTTCTGAATTTAAAGAAAATTGGAATTGCTATAACTATTTATAGTCAAAGAATAAACATCATGGCAGAAAAAGAAAAAATGAATACAAATATTTGACATTTTATATCTCAAAATTGTTGGAGATCTATCATGGGTAACATCTGAGAAAGTTTAAGCAAATAATTTTAAAATCAAAAAGTCATGGCTAACATAATTATTTTGATTTAAATAGTGAGAGAATGAAAATTTTGTTATAGAAAGTTGAATTATACCTGGCCTTCTCACTGACTGCTGTTAATTTTTTTAAAGCAAAACACATTGAAAAATAAATTTTTTTTTATAATAGTCACATATTTGGGGAGAGAAAATGCCATTACTTTTGTCATGATTTCTCTTATGAGAACCATATGACCTGTAGTTTTTTATTTGTCCAGCTGTTTGCTAATATTTTTTTCATTGCAGTTTTCTAAGCTGATGTATAAAGGATTGGATTGATATTTTTTCCAAAGCTTGATAATTCTATGTTTTACATAAATAATTTTCATGTCTACCAAGCTGCTACTTCCTGTTTACCAGTACATTCAATTTTTATTTGACATCCAGTGCAAGGCCGTTACTGACATGATAGTTTACTGACATGATAGTTTTCTAGCTGTATCAGTTTGTCATTGACAGAAAAACAATGGTGTTGCAGATTTGACTGTGTTATCAAGCACCTGCTACCAATAGGTTTCTGAGAATTTTAACATAAATAAGATTATAAAGCAAATGCAGCAAGCTGTATTAGATTTTATTTTATTTCAGAAGTGATCTGGAAATCAATTGAAGACCACATATTCAGATTTATAGAGAATAACCAGGATTGGCCATCTAGTTTATCATTTGCTTTAATCCCTTTAAGAATGGAGTGTGAAAAAAATGGCTCCTACTCACTTTTCATCAATAATAAAAGGTATGTATGTAGAAGATAATTTTTATGTATGGAATTCTTCCTTGCAAGTTTAAGAATACTGAATAATCTGGTGTATTTGTATTGATATTTTCTTAAGTATGTTTCACTGAACATGGCCTCTGACGTTTTGGCTTTTATTCCTTATAACAAACCCTGATGGTGGCATTAAGAAAGAAATTTAACTTTCTTACCAGCAATGGGATTTGTTGCTAAGTATATTAAAGATGTTGTTGTTTGACCTGTGCCTATATGAAAATTGTCAATTTTTGTGAAAAATTAAAATTCCGACATCATTTGAAATTTGCATTTAGGATATCACCAAGTTTATTTTTTCGCTGACATTATCTGTAAATATATTCCAGTAGATATAAAATCTATCAAAATACTAATTTTTCTAAAATTCACGAATCCTGCTAAATACTTAATATGAAAAGAGAATTGTGCTAATAATCAGAAATCTACAAAAGTTACTGGAAAACTTTCTGCATAGCATTTTCTTAGTATTATGAAGATTCCTTTAAAACAGGCTTCTCTGACTCCAGTGAATAATTTAAGACTCATTTCAGTGGAAAGTGCCTTAATATATTTTGTAGGATTGCTTATTGGAAATAAAATTACTGTAAGTGTTCATTTCTCAACTGCCTTTTGTTTAATTGCATTACAAGTAATTCTGTAATCACCCATTATAACTTGGATGGCAGATTTCCCTTTAATGAGACGAGAAATCTATAGATGTAATCTTGATAACCTTTCAGTTAACCAATCAGATTTTAGCATTACATACCTTTCCATTCAAAATTGTTATAATTTCAGCAGACATAATGTTGATCAGGAGGAAACTAAGAAAAGAATTTCTACATTTGAAAAATTGGTTGGTAAATTACTGCATGTATATCGGTCATGCACTGCTTATACAGATGACATATGTGATAAATCAAATGAAGATAAGGAGCTCCCTTCTAGTCAACAGGAAAAGAAAAATATAGCATCTCAGAATGTAACATCCGAAAACAGTCATCCCATATCACCTAGTAGTACAACATTGTCACAAGATAGTAATTTTTGTCCACAGAAAAAGAATAATGAAGCACCACAGAGTATAAAATCTGAAAATAACCAATCTAGTTCAGTCTTCAGCCAAAGTGACAACTTGAGACATTCATCAACCAATTCCAAGATGGTGACTCGATCAAGCCAACAGAAATCTGATTTAAAATCTCAGATCCAGCAGAATAACCAGTCCAAAAGTCCATCAAACACAAGAAAGAGAATATTCAGTAAAATTTACCTTGCAAGTGAAGGTGTTGAAGAATCTGATGTTAAAAGGAACAGAACTATTATGAGTGATCAAGCTACCAAAGAAACTAACATGATAATTGATGATATTGGTTTGCCTGACTCACCAGAAACAGATTTAGGTGATAGTTTTACAGGTAACATCAATGACAGGGATATATATAACAGAGGGATTGGTAACTCTTTTACAGTCTTTGTTAAATGCTGTAAATATGTAGAGAATTGAGACTTGTAAGCTCAAAAACAAAATTATTTTCAGTCATATAGACATTTTTTAACATTATCTCATAACAATATAATATTTGCATGTACATTAATAAATTCAGCAATTTTTTTTGCTTAGAATTGGCATTTTTATCAGTTTGAAACAGACAACTATCCTAGATTTAGATTAAAAGGTAATGAAAGTGTGGTTTTGGTATACCACTTTGTAACCCTAAAGGCTTTTTACTGGTGATCTACTTATTATTTCATCATGATTTCCATATACAGTTGTATATTTTGTAAGTAAATTACAAGTTTCAAAAAGTTTGGTTGAATAATTAATGCAAAATGTGATTTTGAAAATTGTAAGTTAATTTCTCTTAATTCTCATGCTTCTCGATATTTAAATGAGAACTTGCAAGTTACCTATCCCTCTGTATTTTAACAAATCTTTTGATAAAAAAGGTTGTTTAACCAATCAGTATTTTCATATTGAAAACATGTTTCTCATCCAAATACATAACATTTAAATTGAAATAATACTGTTAACTGGTTAATTTTGTTACAGTGAAATCTAATCTGGAATCATGTTTTATCTGAGATAATATTGTGCTTGTGTGATAAGACAGGTTCCACTGTTATATATGTGATAGCACTTTGTGCAGAAGTCTCCAGGATTCATACATTTATCCACTTCCGTTATTGATTTTTATTGTAGGCTTAGGTACTTTCCTGAGTTTATAATTACTAAATGTTTCTGAAAAGGATAAACACAACAATAGGTAATAATGCCTAAGAAAAATAATTGTTGGTTTCCCTTTACCCGCCCAGGTCACTTTAAATCTGCTGGGTTGTTTATTTTTTTCACCAATTTACTGAAATTTATTTAAAAAAACCACTCAGAAATGTGATAACCATTTGTTTTTTTTTATCAAAGGAAAACAGCCAATTTTTTTAAATGAACACAGTCATTGAAGAAGAAATGTCATAAGTTCAACTGCAAATGCACTTTATCTACAATTTGCCGACCTCTGGGCAATTGTTAATATAGATTGCCTTTAGACCGGTCAAAATAGCAATGGCCAGATGTGATAAGCTAAAAAAAAAATCCTTGCATGCATGGTCATACTTTGTCCTCCATGTTAGGGGAAACCAACAATTATTTGCCTTTGGCCTAATGACCAATCTACAAATCTGGTAGTTTGCTTGGTAATTTGCTTGATTGCCAGTGGATCATATCTGGGTGATTGTGAATTAGATATAGAAGTAAGATTTGAAAAGGTTTGACATTAGAAAAAGATGTTTACTTATATTGTATTTTTAGAACAACAAAGAAGTTTTTCTGTGATAAAAATATGAATACTGGTATATACCTAAATAAACCTTGGATGAGAAAACATTGCTGATATAACCTCAATAAATAATTCCTTGATTAATCTAAAATCTCATGGTTTGTGAAGACAGATCTCCTGCAAAGACATATTGACATTTCTGTCTTGAATGCACTGTACTTATTTGGGAATTTGTTTGTATTACTTGGTTAAATGGTGAGCAGTTGTCATCCACAATAATAAATTAACTGAAAATGTCAGACTACATGAACAAGTATGTTAAATTTAATTTTTTTTTAAACATCACAATAATTTTGTACCAGTCATGCAAATTTTGCAAAAAGCTGTGTGGAGACCTCTAGCATTGTAAATTCCCTCTGTTTTTCTCGTGGTTGGAGTGCAGTCTCTCAGACATTTACCCCATATCTGATTATTTTCATATTCACAATTAATTTTACTTCTGAAATAATCGGTCATTTTTTGCCAAACTGCCTGTTCATGGGATATATGGCTTGAGACATTTACAAAGGTTTTACTTCATAAACAGAGTTATCTGCCTGTTCATGGGATATATGGCTTGAGCCATTTACAAAGGTTTTACTTCATAAACAGAGTTATCTGCCTGTTCTTGGGATATATGGCTTGAGACATTTACAAAGGTTTTACTTCATAAACAGAGTTATCTTCCCTGTTTGAAGTTTTTGCAGTTCATTCTTTGTAAATTATATCTCCTATGAAAAGGCTAGTGGAGCAAAATGGACATCAAATTTGTGCTTGAATTGGCATTCTCAAGAAAATTTCAAATTTATTTATTTGTAGGGTTTTTATGCCCTGCCTGCAAGGCAGGCCGGGCATATAGTTCTTCGGTCTGTGGGTCCGTCCGTCCGTCCGTCCGTCTGTCCGTCCGTCCGTCCGTCCGTCCGTACGTCCGTCCCAAACGGTTAAGGATCAGGTTTAAGGTAGTTTTTCAAGAAGGAGT
>JAULBM010035099.1:0-10954 GCA_032357055.1 Geukensia granosissima
GAATTGTTACTTTGGAATAATGATTGTTCAACAAAAAATTTCCCAGGTGAGCGATTACAGGCTCCATGGAGCCTCTGATAAAAATCCTGGAGCAAAACACTTATAAGAGTAGGAAAATAGAGTAAAGCAATTTTCGATTTAGCATCTCTAAATGCTTGTACAAAAATGAATTTGATGGCATTTGGAAAAAACTCGAATATAACTTATGCATCTAAATTCTATAACTCCTGTATAGCTCATGAATACTTATTTATTTATGCACGCTGATTCCTTAGTGCACAATTTTTTAACATTTGGCAAGCGCGTGTTTCGCAATTCCAATAGAAACAAATTGTACCCCCTTAAGGCCAATAAATTCCTTTATTCGTATTGAGCCGACTTCATTAAGAGCCTTCTGTAGAGAAATGGAGAAAGTTTTTTCACGATCCGCTATGTTGTTTCAATTTATAATTTTAAAATAAGGTGATCGTATTTTTTTCATTTCATCTATTCCATTAATCTTGAAATCGAGAATACTACAACGCCGAATAGGTTGCTCCCTTCCTAGGCGGATTGCAAAAGCTTAATGAAAAAAGATATGAGTCTGATTTTCCCATTACGTAAAGCAACATTCCAGCATCACATGCATGTGGCCTATATATTTTTCATTTGATACTTTACCCTTGGGCTCGTGAAAATTGCTGAAAGTTACTGGTGAAGGGTTGTTGCAGACAAGAAGACTAATAAACCAAGGATTTCTCATGGAGAGATTAAAGCCATGCCTTTAATTTCTGTAACCATCATGAACTGATACGAAATATCCATATCACAAATGTCAACGGATATCTCTTCGAATACGATCCTATACCGGTTGTGATGTTCCTTTATCGTTGTGACACCAGTTGTGACTAACCACCGGTTTTGTCTACAGAGTAACACAACTCGTGCTATTTATATGCAAGAGTTGATTCTGGAGCCTTTTTATAGGGTTCGTGTTCAAGTTTTTGTTTCCTTGTAGTGTTTTGTGCACTGATATAGAAATAGGGAATATGGTATGATTTTTTATAAGACAGCTATCCAAAATTACAAATTACAAACATCTACAAGTTACTTCTTGAAATGTACATATAGCATGTAAAAATTCACTCTATTTATTTAACTTTGGTAACTTGTATTTTGAAACCACTGGGTCGATGTCTCTGCTAGTGAACCTTACGTCCCCGCCCAGTTGCCAGACTTGACATGAAATTTAACAAACAGTGTTTAAAAGAATTTTGCTACATTTGTTTATATTGTAAAGCACTGTAAATACAGAACGGATTCGAAAAGTATTGCACTAAGTAGTTGTTCCAACCGTCCGATTTAGCTTTATATATATATTGATTAGTTTGGATAAGAATGCTTCTTTTATTTTGCATGGATCTCAAACTTTCTATGTTTTTGGTTCTAGTGTTTCTGACGAGGAGTGTCCTTAAAATATCCATAAAAAATATAGAATTCACAATATTTATTCAAAATTCGTAAACTTATATTTTGCAACCTTTGGATCGATGCCTCTACTGGTGGACCTGAGATCTCCGAGGATATTCACCGGCCTATTGTCAGCTTTCTCTGCAATGAAAATAATCAGACTTTGTTTGCTACATTTGTTTACATTTTGTATAAAAGACTGTAAAATACGGAAAGGCTTCGAAAAAAATTGCACTTAAATCTTTTCTACCGTCAGATTTGGCTTCCTATTTCGATTTGATTGGATTTTAGTATTTCTTTTGTTATGTTTGGATCTTCTACATCCTACGTTTTGTTCTAATGCTACTGATATGCCATATAAAAATAATAAAAATTCACCATATCCATTCAAAATCGTTAAACTTGCATTTTGAATACAGTGGGCCGATGCCTCTACAGGTGGATCTGAGATACCCCGGCATATTCACCAACCCAGTTATCAGACTTTTCTGACATGAAATTTATCAAACAATGTTTAACAGAAATTTGCTGCATTTGTTTAGTTTCTTAAGCACTGTAAATACAGAAAGGTTTCGAAAAGTATTGCACTCAGTAATTGTTTCGACCGTCGGATTTGGCTTCTTATTTCGATTATTTTTGGATATTATTGCTTCTTTTTCTCTGTTAGAATCTCAGACTTCTTATGTTTTGGTTTTTATGCTACTGATGAGAGGTTACTCCCTGAAATAAACATATAGCATAAAAAAGTATTAAAACTCACCATATTTATTCAACATTGGTAAACTTGTATTTTTAAAGCCTTTAACAATTAAATAAAGATCAACACCGTGTAAGGCAAGATGCTTATTGTTCCAAAATATAATAAGATGACATTCAAATGTAATAATTGACGAGTTCAGTTTACAATGTAAAACGAGTAACTACGATAAAACAACGACATATAACAGGATTCTTGCTTGGAACAGACACGGGGTTTAACATGGTTGGGAGCGTTCAATCCTTTGGAGTGATTAAACGACGAGAAAATAACCTTCAAAACCAATCGTATTAAAATTAAACTCTTACAAGTCGATACAAAGTACGCAGACAATAAAAAAACAACAAGAGATAACATGATGTATCGACCTCGAAAAGTACGTGTTGTCTTAATCAAAACACATATGATAATGTATCTTCCATTAAACTAAGCCATCAATCAAATCACATCTAGCTGGATTGAGTGTAAAAATATCATTAATATCCCGAGAAAACAAGCTATTGTGTATCTGCCAAAATATAAATTATGGACCGCATGTAGGACTAAAAATGAACCAAATGGCTAAAATTTAGTTTTGATGTAAATTGTTGAAAATAGAGTCAATGTCGATTCCAGAGAATACATTATTCAGGGAGCTCAAAATATTGTTTTAAAAATAACGCTTATGGACAATTTTCACCGTCATAATTTTGTAAAGAAGCAAGCAAGCTTAACAATTTAAATATTTATATTTGTTAAATTTTCACCAATTTATGGTTAAAGAATCCTCTACTTAATATTTTGCTTGGAATTCAAAAATTATGTTCATTAAAATCTAATTGAAATCTTAAACATCGCTGCATACACGGGCAAAACAAACAAATTGAGAGTCCAGTATAAAATACCCATGTGAGAGATCAAAAGTGCATAGTCCAAAGACACAAGACAAACTCGAAACAAACCAAAAGACAAAACGAAAACAAAAGGAAAAGGGTTTGGAATCATGAACTCCTTTAGAATACAGTAATGGGATCAGGTGCTCATGAAGGGTAAGCCTCCCCTGTCTTGCGCGCAACGCCCTTCGTGGAATCCTTAAACTCTAATCTCAAATTAGGGGTCGACTTATTGTTGTATTACCAGTGACAGGCCCATAATTAGTTGAGATACACTGTTATCGTATGGATCAACCATTTCATGATGGCGACCATTGAATTTTAGGGGGAACTATTTCAACCTTGGTTGGATGTACCCTTGTTGTAGTTATTTTTGCGATAACAGTAATACTCTCCTCAGAAAATCCTGATTCTTGGAACAGGCAGGAGAGTATCAAATCTACCAAGAAACATTTAACCTTGTAGCCAGGGGAAGCAGGAATATTACCACATAAATATGAGAAGTTTACAATAGAAAAGTTGAAGTTATCTCTTTGTCGTAAATTTTAGAAACAAATCTTGGCCAGTTTCGAGGAATAAATCTAGGTATGAAGCAGATTTTGTTTAGTCTTTGGTCTCCTTAATTTCTATTTCGCTGATATATATTTGGTCGAAATGTTCACTGAATGTAGGATTACTGTAAATACATAAATTATTGCGATGTTTTTATGATGGCGAAAATTGCGACAAATTTAGAATCCCAATAATGAAAATTCACATTAATGATTTCTTCAGTAGTTGTTCACTACAAGTTTTAAGAAATCGCAATAATAAAACTAGCATTATCACCTTAAATTTACAAATCACAATAAATAAATGCACGCAATAATTTCCAAATTTACAGTATTCCATGACAAAACATTATCGATAGACAAAAGTCAAATTCAACCATCTGGCCAATTTCATTTTAATTTTTTGCAGGAGTCCCGGAATAAATTCTGCTTCATACGAGTACAAAAACAAGTCGGCTAGTAGGAGCGCACAATTTGTGCCCATTGGAATGCCAACGGTTTGTTGAAAAACTCAACAATAAAATTCTACTAGAAATAAATAAAATTCTTCTAGAACAGGCGTTTTGTTCTCAAACAAAGTAAGTCATCTTTTTAACTAAAACCGAATATTTATATCTTGGATTTCCAAAACACTGATGTATCAATTTCTTAAAACGGTCTTTAAGTTGTGAATGTGGAATCAATGTATATCCGTTTGAAAGAGCCAAAGGGGCGTCACTGTCAAGAAGAGGAAAATAGGATTCCACCTGTCTTGCCGTAAATTTTAGTTTGAAATTAATCTTGTGAAACAGAATCATTTATATCCAGAAATGCTGTCCTGATTCAAATTTTGTTTTCTATGCTAAATGGCGCTGACATATTTGGAGAAGTCTTGGTTATTACCTGCAAAGACATCGTCAAGATGGGGGTAAGTATCGTCAAATTTATGGACTTAAATCTGGTTTTGAAAGACTTTTGTGAAGTTTAGTCATGATCTGGGATCCCTAACTGTAAGGTTATAATTCTGCTGTTAAATAAGCACAGAAGTCGATGTTTTCGGTTTAAATGTCACTTGTTTTACATTGTATTTTTATTTGACCGATAGTTGTTACATTTGAATATTATCACTTTTAATTTTTTGGGGCTTTTACAGTTTGCCATACGGTGTGGATATATGTCCATTATTGATAGCATGTGGATATTTGTTACACGTTTTTGAATTGCTGTCCCAGTCCCATAGACAATCAAACCGCATCAATTTTTTCTTTACAATAGGAGCTATAGGAATTCCTGCAACCAGTCGAAAAAAAATTACCACCACATCTCATGAAAATATTTTTCAAATCATCTGCATTTATAATCTTCCAAAGTTTTTTTTATTTTGTCAGTAAACTTTTTCATCCAAGAAGAAAGGTCAATCACTGAGACAGCAAATATAATAAATGCCATTTGATGAGATATGAAAACTCTGACATCAATCTAATCGGATGCATAAAATAAATTGCGGAAAATCGTTTGAATCAACAGTTTCAAAAGGTTTATCTAAAGCGGACAATTTATCTTAAATATATAGAGAATTTTTTACACTCCAGAAGTAGTAAATATCATTATATTTATTCAATTTATTGCCATATTTTAAAAAATGTAAGTTGTTTTATGCGGGTCAAGACGTTAGCTAGGACATTCAATAATATTTTGACTTATCCCAGCTTCGGTTTCAAAGAAGACGATGAATTTTAGATGACCGAAAAATTGGCCTGCATTATTATATTTTATTTCTTCTTTTTTTTTTTGGCTATTGAAATCTATATTTCATACTTAATTTAAAATATTTCAGTTTTGGCTTTTTTCTCTATGCTGCTGAAGTGCATTAACTCAATGTTTATCAAGTCGAAACAATTTAACTTAAGTCATCCAGTGACTGGTTAATAAGCTATGGTTTCAGACCTTATGCTATTAAATTATTTTGGCCAATATTAAAAGATCAATTTGTTTGTTTGATTTGTGTTTATCGCCACTTTCAAATATATTTCAGTCATATCGCAGAGGTCAGTTCTGCTGGTGAAGGAAGCTGGAGTACCCAGAGAAAACCACCGACCTTGGGCAGGTAACTGGCAAACCTTATCACGTGCAATGCAAGTTAAGCACAACCCGTTTGGTATGGTACAACCTAAGGCGTGAACTCACGTATAGGTGATAGGCTACAGTGATCTGTACAGATAAGATTTAATCAACTACCTAGACCACTCGGTCACCCAGGCCCCTATATGTAAAGTTCAACATTTTATACGAAGAGTTATTGCCATTAATTTGTATTTTGACCTACATTTGGTCTCTTTTTATTATATCATCTAAAAGAAAAAATATGAAATACATGCCAGAAAGACAAGATCCACATCTTACGTACGTTTATAACAAATGTTCAAAAGCCGAATTTAATTACATGTTAAACGCTTTTCTGGATTTACCTTCATCAGACATGCTAGGGGCCAAAGAATTACTAAGATCGGTTAATTCAACTTTATAAATTTCTAGTTAAATTTATGGACCTAATGAAATACATGTATATAATTTATGACCTAATGAACGCCAATAAGCCAAATATAAAGATTGTTCAAATATGTAAACTGTATCTTTCAGACATACACTACAGTATTCTTAAATAATTAATACCCGGGGCTCCACACAGCTCAAGCGAAAAACTCGATCCGTACAAATTCTTAGTAATAAGAATATGAAATACTAGTATGTGCCAGAAAGACACGATCCATATCTTACGTACGTTACATTTAATTTGTGTTGTAGTTGTTTTTATTTAAATACATGTAAAAACATTTTATTCCGTAACTAAAAAGATAGATAGTCAAATTGACAATAATAAAATTCAGCTTAAGGGATTTCAACATGCCTTTTTCCAGTCATATGATTTGACTCCGTATCTATTCATGAATCATATGGATTTAAAATCAAAAAAGGAAATGCATAGATGAAATAAGCTAAATAGTTGGTTTTTCCATATTTGGTTTGGTAGTATGACTGTATAGATATAGTTTTACTCGCTAGTCCACATGCCATAGCCTTCGAGCTTTTGCTTTTTCCTGAAGTTTAATTTAGGACGTAAAGATCATGAATAATAAATTAAAGTCAACGCATATGTAAATGTTAACATAACAGGTTTAGTACATTGTCATGTACTATAAGAACAGATGTATGTTTTCCTTATAAAAACTTGATGTAGTTGTCATAATGAGAAGTAATTTTTCATTTTTATCAGACATTATTCCGGAAATATGATGGCGTTATATTTGTAAATTATATCTTGTATTGCTTTCAACCGGATATTGTAGGAGGACAGAGTCTGCATTAAATCCCATCAGAATTCTTATCTTGTGTCTATATCGGTGAAATTAAACATTCTAGGTGCTAAAAATTTCCGACTTTTTTCTGTTCAAAAAGACGAGACTGTCTGAAGGAGTTGGAGATAAGACCTAAATGGCATAAAATAATTGTCAAAATCCCATAACAATATAAACAGAATAAGCGAACTGCATAAAGTAAACTAGATTTACGTCACTGTCGAGCTTATTTATTTATATCCATCAACTGAAAGGATGTGCCACCACGCCCATCAAAAGTGTAATAATCTTTGCAAACTACCCAAAGTATCCCATTAGTCTGCCAAATTTTTTCAAGCCCAACAACAACCTCTAGTGAAGGGTGTCACGAGACTAAAACAACATTCTAATAGACTCTTATTATGCCTACCTTCTAGTAGACTGTCCGGAGCAAGAACGTCACAAAGCCCAACTACCACATTCCAGTAGACTGGGAGCCTTTGAGGGTATCACAAGCCCAATGTCAATATAATAAAGTACAAACATATAGAATAGATAACAGAAAAAATAACTTGTTAACGGTTCGCATTAAAATAAAATTCCATGGTACATATTGTTCAGTATATTTGTATCAAACTAAAAATATATAATTTGTTACAGAGCTCAGCATATGAAACAAACTTTGGCTCATAATTTATTTAAAAGTCACAAAGTTTATAAAGACAAGTGCTCAGATGAACATGATCCAATCACTTTTCTCCTTTATTTTGTTCTACTTAGGTGACGTCAGGCCTATCTTTTGGGTTTATTAGCTGTGTAGAAATGTTCGGATTCGAAGAATACTCGACCATATCTTACAAAATTTACCTGGAAAAATTATGCTGTGTTAAAATGAGTAGTACAGGTTATGCCTGTTGCTAAATTCTTGTTCATTTATCATTATTATAATATATGTTAAAAGTAAAACGGCTGCAGCATTAACACAAAGAGGTATAGACACTTTCCCAAATATAGTTATGGTTCACAAGTGTAGCCATTTTCTAAACGTTGTCAAAGAGAACCAACTTTTGTGATTATTCAATTGTCATTGAAGAATCCAACGTTCAGTGAACATCTCGACCAAATATATCCCAGCAAACTAGAAATTAAGAAGACAACAGACTCAAAAAATTTTCTTCATACCTAGATTTATTTCTCGAAATTGACCAAGAGGGAAAACTTGTTTCTAAGATTTACGACAAACGGGATGACTTCAACTTTCCTATTGTTAACTTCCCATATGTATGTGGCAATATTCCTGTTTTTCCCGGCCTACGGGGTTTACATGTATGTTTCGTAGCTGATTCTATACTCTCGTGCTTGTTCCAAGTAACCCTATTTTCAGAGAGCATTGCTGCTGTCGCATAAATTACTACAATAAGGATATTGATGTCGTTCTTCCTAAAATTTTATGGTCGCCATCAGGAATTGGTTTATCCATATGGTATCACTGTATCTCAACTAGTTTTGGATCTGTTACCGGTAAAACAATAATAAGTTGACATCTTCTCAAATTGACGTTAGCCCGGATTAGAGTTTAAGGATTCCACGACGGATGTTGCGCGCAAGAAAGGGGATGCTTACCCTTCATGAGCACCTGATCCCCTGTTTTGTAAAGGAGTTCGTGAATTCCAAGCCGTTTGTCCTTTTGTTTTCGTTTTATCATTTAGGTTGTTTCAAATTTGTCTTGTCTCTTTGGACTATTTGATCTCTCACATGGGTATTCTACAATAGACTTGCAAAATGTAGAATACCCATAGGTCTAAGGCATTCTGTAGTGAACAAATATCCCAACTGTAATATAACTATAATGCAAGCTGTAAAAGGCCCGCAAAATTGTGATGTTTTATTATATTATCTTACAATGTTGACAAAATTTATTTGTATAAAATAGTGTTACTTTTACCTAAAAGATTATATAATGAGCAATGAACCTGCCAAACCATTCATTAATTCTCCAGTTACTGTATAGCGATTCCAGATTAATACCTAAAGTACACAAAGCGAAATTTGCCACGACTTAAGTCAAAATATATCGGAAGTTCAGCTACAAAATATGTCATGTTATATGTCGTTCGCATTCTAATTTTTTGCCACAACTCATCGTGCAATGAGAATTTTGGTTTTGCTCAGTACAAAAAAATTTCCCATTACCCCTCTATGTTAAATTTTTTACATTGAGAAAAAGTTGTCTCAAAATGGCAGGTTTTCATAGCTAAATATCCCGCTTCAGTGTTGCAGCTGGAATATAATTTAACTTTATTCCTAAAATTTCATCTCTTATCTGTCATAAAACCACAAAAAATAAAAAACTTTATCATGGCTTGTTACATGAGACCATTGGTTAAGTGCACAATCAAAATGAAGCAAATTTACTAAGTCGAAAAAATTAACATTACACTCTATGGGGTTTTATATCAAGTTAAAATGAATTTTTAGGTCCAGCTTTAGCTGCGGCAAAACATTAGAATTCCAACAATATATAATATGATGTATTTCACTGTAAAACTATTAATGCAGGTTCACTTTTGTTGTGGCAAAATTCGTTTGGTACACCGGTATCGAACGCACGACATTCGACACTCGAGGCGAGCACCTTTATCGTTACACACCGAGGCGGTCTTACTTTTTAGCAGGCCCCACTCCTTCTTTGAAAACGAGTCAGTTCTCTAGTATCCTTATCGTGAAGATAGCGGGAGTGTTATAAAATTTATCTATAAATCAGATTAAGAGTGATCATTGTGGCGTTTTGTCATAAACAGGGATTCTCAACAGTAAATAAATAAATCTGCAATGAACAGGGTACAGTTGGTACACATATAAATTACTGTCAATAAATAGTATCGCCAAACCTGATGTAAACAATGTAAAGAAGAAAATTAATAGAATTTATCGTCTACTCACAAGTCCAGTAAGTGTATTTTTGTAGTGAAAAGATAGCAAGATCATTGTTGCCGCAAATATAGTTTTGATTTGTTTTATCAAATGCCCCCATATGTAGTTCAAATAAGTTTAGAAAATCATCCTTTGCCAGACATGGCTTTTTACCAGACATTACGACTGGTAAGTTTTAAATGACAGTGACTGTTTAATTTCCCGTTGGATTTTATTTAACTTTAAAATTGGGTCGACAATAAACTTATTTCCTTTTTTATCTTGATGTGTGGTTTTAATTATCTATTTGTATGTGTCCCTTGATTTGCTTGTTCACAACGTATTTTATATATTTGAGAATGCTTGGTCGACACTTAGTTTTTCTCATTCTTTTCACAAATTGACAAAAGCTATGAATCATGGGAAAACAAAAATGACATAAGAATATCTACCGACATGAGCATGAACATGTAGATATATAAATTGAAGTAGTTTGAATCAAAATAGTTGCTTTGTTAAATCATCGTTTCCATTTTAGTCTTCCCTGTCAATCAAAGTTGCATGATTTTGCTTTTTAAATCCTTCAAATTATCAGTATTATTGTCACTTTATGCACGGAGTGAACAGTCCAATTCCTGTGACGTAAGCTGTATATCCACGGAAGGTCTACTGACTAACAATATTGTGTAGTTACATGTCAAGATGCACGTAAAATATACTTTCAATTTAATGTGTTATAAAATTCGAAATCCGTATTGATATAATTCGTATAACTGTACTGTCGCTGAAACCAGTGTCTGGAATTTGCCTTCTTACATTAGTGTAAGTTACACAGTATGAAAATTAATAAAAGACAATGCAGCTCGTAAGAGCACAGCTAGGATCGTTATTCAGAACATAGTTTCTCTCCAAGATCTGTTAGTCCCAAGAATTATATGTATGGAATCTTAGGCCCTGTTCACATTTCAAAAGTTAATCCGGAATAACTCAAGTAAATGTGGATTCAGTAATTTGAATTAAGTTAATCCGGATCAAATTAATCAAGATCAAATTGTTGTGTGAACGCAAATGTGGATTCAATCTGACGTCATAAGTGAA
>JAULBM010035110.1:0-10954 GCA_032357055.1 Geukensia granosissima
GAAGAGTAAGCAGTCTCTGCTTCCTGCAGGACACCCGCCATGTAGCTCATGTCAAATCAGGTTAGAGAAAGGACATCAAGAGAACAGGTCCTCTTTCATTTGGGACACGGTTTTATCGTACCTGTCAAGCAAATCATGATGACGTCCATAAAACTTTAAGAGGGATGAGATGTTGTATTAAATTCAATGGGGACCGGAGCAAGAATTTTAATATATATGAATAGAAAGTTTACTTTTGCAATGTTTTAGAAAGGAGAACCTTGTCGATGAGTCATGGCTGTCTTTACACTATCGACCAGTGTCTTTTTGTGAATTCAAGATCAAGTTAATGCGATAATCTTTACACGCAGTTAAAATTTTGCTTTTGAACATTTGTTATAAACATTTGTAAGATCTGTTTTTGTTTTCCTTGCATATATTTCATATTCGTCCTCTTAAATATGACTTTAACAAAATTAATAAAATATATGCACAAAGTTTAATTATATATTTGAATATGATTTCTATTAAAACTATTGTTTACTATGTATGTCCACGTGTTCAGAAATGGGGTCATTATGTTGTGCATTTACTTAGACGTAGTAGTCCAATTTAAGTTCGTAATAACTCCGATAGAAAAGTTCAATGTTACACCAGTGGAACCTAATTAATTGTGTCATCCACAGATACCAGGGACACGTTTGCCAGAAGTAAATGTCATGAATATGATTTACGTAGTAAAACCAGAATATCCGTTCTGATTTTAAAATAATTTTGCATCGAATTTCTAAGCATTCAAATATATATTTGATTTTATTATGAAAAAAGATCTTGAAGGTTGAAATCATATGCATGATTACTCATTGGAAGTTTAAATACAAGTTAACCGAAGCTGAATTTTTATATGATTTAAACATTTCAACGAGTAACCTTTTTTTCCATAGCATATGAACCAAAATATATGAAGTCCGAGATCCAAACATTTTTATAAATAAATATAAACAAATAAAAAAAGAAAAATAATCAAGCGCAAGGGACAAGTTTTATTTGAATTCGTTTATAATTTAAACAAATACAGAAAACTGCATGTAATCTAATGTTTTACAATCATTTGGCCATATAATCTTTTGACATCTTTGCCACATTAGCAGTTTGCATCAATCAAGCAAAAACTATCATACGTTAAATTCGATAATTTGCCATTATGGTTAAAAATATACAAAATGGATATTTAAATCCCTTTATATTTTAGGGTAAATGTCAAGACTAGAGATATAGAGCAACCGATGAATTCTGTTACTCGTGCAATTTATGTTTATTAAAGAAAAACCCAATCAGATTCGATAGAATATACCGATGTAAAATCAACAAAAAAACATTTCAAAATGAAATTACACTTTTCAGAAATTTGATGTTTGAAGAAAACGTTATTTTCTATAAAACACCATTCTTTTTATTTAAAACTAATTTGACAAGAATTTTTGCCCCTTGTCCAAACACAAAGAGTAATCTCTGGAGTCCAGTTTAAATATTTGATAAGATTACTAAACCTATATCTAAAATATTTTAAGTGGTAATTAAATTGTTCCGTTTTAACGTCATAGCTTATTATATTTTTCACGTTTCGCTACATAGACAATATTGTTTCACAGAATAATTCTTTAAAAAAAATTATTACAATTATATATCAAATATCACTTTGAATTAAGAATATACAGAAACATGCAGAATTCTGCATTATACTTTATCTTGCACCTAAAAAAAACAGTTTTGGCTGGTTAGATAAAAAAATTTTACAATGATTAAACTACTTTGATTTTCTTATTGTAAACGTTTCGTTCAGGTGTAACAACATTCCAGCCAAAAACTTCATACGAAGAAAATATTTCTCAGTTGATAAACTACTCCAGGGCTTCCTATCAGAATCTGAGTAAAAATGATGTGCTGCTGCAAGAAAGCTACTGAACCAAGGATTTTGTCGAGGCTGTTGAAAAATGCTGATTTTTGTGCCTTAACAAAATAGATACTGAACAAAGGATAGGAAGGATAAGATTAACGTCATCACTCCCTCAATATTAAAGTCGCCTTCATGATTTGGTTGACCAATACTAAATAATCTTTTCACAAATCTTTATGTACATCTGCTATGCCTTTTTATACCAAGTGAATGAAACACTGTTAGCATCAGTAATATATTCAGTTCCTGTAATTATGTCATACTTATGTAAAGAAAATCATACAAATAACGGACCTATATATATGAAATTAAATTAATATATAGTGTACTCTGCTTTGGACAATGTTAGTTTCCTTTCAAGACAGTCATCGTATGGAGACCTGAGCGGGATGCAAAACACATAAAAATTGATTGATTGATTGGTATTATTTAACGTCCAGGCATATTCAGGAGAACAAGTTCTCAAACACAAAATCATAAAAGGAGCTAGCTGGGGTAAGGCCGAGGAATTTAAAAGTCACAGGATGCCAAATTGGGCTGTTTGTGTTAGGAGCGGTTAATTTATTTTGCGCAACTGGTCACCTACGGACCACCCTAACGAGCTGTTGTAAAGGGATCTTGAACGTGCTGAGAGCGTGGCATTTTCCCAACACGGGCACGTACATAACTTTCCTGTGCGAGATGGGTTGAGTTTTAAGACTTCCGCCAAACCAACGGACATCCCTTAGCAGGGTCCTATTTCTATATCCTGGCTGCCCTCGGGGACGCTTTTTAAAACATAACCGTTAAAAATTACAAAGATTAAACGTCCAAGTCATTGTGATGTCGACATTTTCCTAGTAAATGACGTAGCAGCGGTGTTATGGTATGATATAGGATGATCCATTAACCTGCACGTAGAAGCTTCATAGTTTTTTTTTTAAAATTATGCATAGTTTATCTTTTATATTGCATATAAATTATCGGTTCAGCTTTAATTTCTTAATGAATAAAAACACATGTTCCACAAAACAAAGCAAACTACATTGAATGACATCACATTTTTATTGTTGGGGCATTGTGAACAAGATGTATTGTATCATTGTTTTAAACTACTTAATTACTTAATACACAGCTTATCAATGAATTAGCTGGTAATTAATGATGCAACACCCTTTTTGAGTAAGACTGCGCCTTATCTGATCTTCTTGATCTTGAATTCACAAATAGGCACGATAAAGATAAGATTTCAAAGATAAGATTTAAATTCTTGCTCCGGTCCCCATTGAATGTTATATAACATATCACAGTTAAAACGTAATAAGAAGCAATGATTTTGCTCGCTTTGTGTGTGAATGATAGCAAATTCTATCTCTGACTGATTTAAATAATTTTATAATACTAAATGCACAAGTAGATATCTGTAAGTCAAAAGCCTGACAAGACCATTGTCAAAGCGAACAAAAGACAAACAACCGTACAAAAAACCTTAAACCAAAAAGTTTAAGTAAGACAAACCCTATAAAACGAGGGTTGTCGGAGGTGCTCCAACAACTGACCTACATTTGCAGACTAATTACACATTAAAATTGGTGTTTGCTGATTTTCTAATTAAAACTTTATTGTTATAACTTTTCGACTAAGCGTGTTGAACTTGACACAGCATTGTACATTCATAAAACACTCATATACACTCTTCCAGAATATGCATGCTAATTATTTTCTGCTTGACCTAAAAATCATTTAGTTTATCATATTATAAAATATGATATCATGCAAAAGATGTTGTATATTTTGTTTTCAGATTTCTGTTAGAGAGGTTTTAACATATATATGTGTGACAAAGAGCCAGTTTCTGCTGCAGAGTCTTTGAAATGTGACCAAATTTAACCATATTTTAGGCCAATTCTATCGCAATTATCAGAATGGGTGAGAAAAAAATTTCACAAACATATATGTAAAAAGATGGCATTATAAAATGGATGAGTGTGTGAACCTTTAACACTTATACTTAAAGTACCTTAAACACAGACGAAATTTTTGAAATTTGAATATGTAGATCAAATACAACACTGTTGTATAATTTCCAATCCAATCAGCTTTGACCCTAATCCAGTTATCTGTGTCGTTTAACTGATATATACGTCTATACCACACGCTAGCAAATGAGTCTAGTCGAGGTGTCTTCAAAGCAATTTCCAAATCTTTTCCAAACATTCACATTTTTTATCCCTGGAGGCTGTTTATCAAATTACAGGCAAAATTACTGCTAAACATTAACTAGCAACGATGTTGTTGAATGTATAAACATGTTCCAATGGTATGAAACTGTTACATAAGTTAATGGAAATGAATTTACTGTGGTTTACATGAAGTCTCACGTAGGTGATTTTTGCTTTGATATGACAAAAAAGTATCAATCATATCTTCTATTAATAAAAAATAATTCATGACCCCGATCTTTTGACTTTTCTTTGGAAACGTGGATGTAATTTAAGGGCTTGAATTCGAGCATTGTATTTTTGATACAGTTCAACGTTGATATAACATGATATGCATCTTGACATGTTAACACAATAAACTTAAAAACAACTGTATTGATGACAAACAAAAAAGGCATGTAAACATGATAAAGTATACAAAAGTATGGTTGTTCCTAGGTATTCCCTTTATAGATTTATTGCCTTTGTATTATGAATTTGTTTACCTTTCTTTAATTTCTGTTTTTTTTCCAACACACCGAAAAAAAAATTATCACACCTCTTCTGTTAGTAGGAATATAATTATATAGATGATGACATTCAAATTGATTTATTATCGGAAGAAATGTAAGCAATGTAAAAAAAGCAACATAAAAACAAAAATATCCACTGGATTGCAGGTTCCTGTATTGGGACTGGGGGTCTTTATCCGGGTTAAACATGTTTGTGGGTACTCACTTTTCTCATTTAGCTGGGAACTAATCTGATAAAAAGATATAAAACAACCTTTTTAAGCCAACTGCATAAAAATCAAGTATTAGTGTACATGCAAAATCAAACTATTGGTGTCCATGCACAGCACAGACACTTACCACAAACAAGAAACAACAAGATGTATTGACCTAGAAAAGTACTCGTTTTTTTCTCACGCTTATTCGAAATTAAAAAACAATTGGAACCATAACCGGTTCTCTTAAGCTTAGATGTCCATAGTAACACTTCTTGCTGGATTTTGTGTGAAAGATCATTTATGGTCCATGTTGTTCATTTGTTTTTTAGTTTTTAGTGTTGTGTTTTTGTCACTTTGGTCTTGTCCTCGTTGTTCTCCGGAGTTTGTCAGTACTTTTACATTTTCCCCTTTTCCTCGAATATCCCCTTGGTTTTTCTTGCATAACAAGTTTTCACGCAAAGTCAACTTCTATTCAAATAGCGGAATACGACAAGCTGGGGACAACGAGGCGAACTTTGCAGGCATTGCCTGCAGCTCCGGTTTTGTTTTGATTTTTGGCTTCCTGATAAGTATCAGACTTATTTTCCATAATGTTATTTGGTTGTTACAGGATTTTCAATCTTGGGACTTCAAACAGACACTTTTGATGATTTCTTGTTCATTGAAATGGCCATACAAAACGTTAAAACCTGTAAAGTTCTTCTAGTTTTGGGTCAAGTACTGATGATCAAAATGACTGGATACCTGTTATGTGGTTTACCAGCATAAGTTTTATGGGTCGCTATAATGTTTGATGTTTCATCAAAGAAGTGTGTGGTTTTTCACTCGATAAATGTATAGAATATTTTATAGATAAAGAAATTAAAAGTACTGGTTATCAGATTTCAATGAGCCGTAAAAATGCGATTGACAGTTTCTTCAATGGAGAGTTAGAACAGGAAGTACGTGATCGACAGATGGTTGAAGATGTTTCATTTCAGAAAAAAGAAGACAAGAAAAAACTTATGCAGATTATAGATGAACTAAGAAGGGCAGAGTTGTACCCACACACTGAAGCTGAATGTTCATCAGTATACAAAGAGAGAGGTATATAATAATTCACATTTTTGCAGAATGTTTAAAAACCAAATAGACATATTTCTAGTTTGTTGAACAGACCATAAAATAAATTTCTTTTCATATTACTTTTTTTGTTTCAATTCTAAATAATCACCCATTAACTGTATTTTGTTCATTTAAATAGAATATTGATGTTGTGACAATTAGATATTATCATTGGTACCAGTGCTTTGCCCTGCCTTCCAGATGATGCATCGGGTACATGTACTTTCTCTTGATCTTTTTTAAAATGCAGTAAAGACTTAAGTAAAACACTCATTTTGCTTTTTGGCTGTCAATAGAATCACAGTAGTATGTCACAGGGAGGCATTTTAAAGGCCATATGCACTGGTTTTTTTTTTTTTTTTTTTTTTTTTTTTTGGGATGTTCAAACATTTCTATATGGTTTTGTAGAAAGAAAACTACGAAATATAGAAATTAATATGTCTAGCACCTTTAAGACCAATAGAGCTTGGTTGCTATAAAGCTCATCTCGCTCATGCCAGCTGCAGAGGAATTAATATAAGATGCAATAGCTTGTTCCCCAACCCATGATAAATAGATAACTTTAAACTGAACCATATCTATAAAATGCTGAAAATGGTCTTTGATGAAAGAAGAGTGATTTTTGACGTTTTTCAGATTTAACATGTAAAGTTATCTCTGCTATTAATTTTTTGTTGTTGTAAAGGGTTCAGTCTAGAAGTTTCCTGTATCTTTATGCATTAAAGTTCAGTAACAGACGTTTGTTTTCATAATGTTGATGAAAGATTTTATTTATTTTATGTTTTATAATGTCAACTTTCAGGCTGTGAAAATCTTCGCATTATCGATGGAAACTGGAAACTGTGTGTGCAACATTGTATGTACTCCATGCCGATGGAAGTTGATAACCAACCGCTGCTTAATTTTCCCAGTGTATGCACCAGGGAGCCAAAACCTGGTTCATTTTTCTGTGATGATCACTTCAACATGCTTAAGGAAAAGAAGATACCTCTTGGGAAAGCAGAGTTTTTACAGTATGCTGGCATAAGCGGTAAATATTCATGTCTTATACATCTTTCATACACTGATAATTTGGATTAAATGCAATTGCAGATTGACATAAAAACCAATTTTCCTAGATAGTATTAAACTAGTAGATAGAATGATTCTATAATCAATATTCTCAGAACAATTTAGATATTAACTGGAAATTGAGCAATAAATGCATTTTTAGAGTGCTAATTTACCTAAGAGTGACTTATTAATAAAAAGCATAAAAAAATAATTTTAAATTCTGTTTAGAATGTCATTTTGGGTGCAAATTGGAAGTCCATTTTGCTATTATAGCATGTTCAAGATATATATAATTTACAAAGAATACAGTCTAAAACTTGAAACAGGGGGAAATAAATCTTAATTTTGTAGTAAAATCTTTTTGTTTTAATCCATTTCGCCCGTGAACAGACAGTTTGGCAAAAATTACTGATTTTACCTGAGTTTGTACATTAAAAAATTGAGAGATTAAAATAAATAATTGTAGCCTTTTTCCAAGTGAATCACTTTCCGTGGAATTGCTTGACTTTAATTTGGACTGGTACTTAACTAATCACTTCACTCTGTCTTAGTACAAATCATGTGGTATTCTTCAATCTGAATAACTGGCTGTAGACATTAAACATTTATTTCCATTGCAGAAGTACAATATGAAAATTTTGTTCACGTGAAAAATGTCATGTTTCTCGTGGGCTTGATCGAGGGAAACATGACTTTTGTGGGTGAACTAATTTTCATATTATGACTTGTGCAAGGGAGAATAAATGCTTTCTTCCAACAAAATCCAACCAAAAATTTAACATGGGCTGCGGTCTCTTTACCTTCAAAATTGAATGAAAATAAAACGAATGAATATTCTATGAGTTTATTCTTGCAAAAAAGAGTAAATTTAACTTATAGGTAGCATGATTGTCCATTCAACAGATGACAGTTTAAATGTTTCTTACTGTTCGTTTTACCAAAAATGAAGTTGTAATAACGTGGAGGAAGTGTATATTACGTGTATTATTTGCGAGATATATTCTTATTAAATTCCTAATGAATACCGCAAATTGTCATATTAAATACAACTGTCATCAACACAGTCCTATCATATGTACATATAAGGAAAGCTGCTTTACATTTTATGTCACATATAATACTATTTCCTTTTTAGAGCTGGTACCAGAACAGTTCCCATACTCTTCTCACTCCTTGACAAAGAAAAAGAACCAGGTGAAGGTGTCAGTTTACAAGAGACAGCAAGACAAGCATCAGCAGCCTTCCCTGAGATATTCAGTTTATTCGCTGATATTGACAACGCCAGTTTGAATAAAGAGACCCAGACCATCAAGACTCTACTACCAATGCTGGACCTGCGTCTACAAGAGGGACTTGCAGTACCCATTTTGTATTTGCGAATGGTTAGAAGTTTTTCTATATTTATTTCTCTGAATTTTTAGAACTTAACTTGCTGAAATTGGTTAATAAATTTGATCACTTAGATGAAGGATCATGTCTTTTCTGTATTTTTACACAAAAAACAATAGCATGTTGAATTGAAAAAAGTTGTTTTCATCTTAAATTGTATGACTGGAACTAAGCATTATTACGCTTAGGATAATCAAAATAGGCTAAATTTCAATTCTTATGTCCATAAAGTTATAAAGATATGCTAAGTACACCAGATACTATAATAATAATAACAACATCCAATTGTTTCGTTAATTTGTAAAAGTCTATACATTTTTTTTTCTTTTTTCTTCAAAATCATTTGCTTGAAACAAGGAAAGTTAAAGGATTGAAGATTGACAGTCATCTATTCTTATTTATGATTCTGTGTTATGTTTGCCTCAAGAATAGTTTAAAGAATAAATGACGAATGTATATATTTATATTGTCTATAAAAAAATCGGTTTTTATTGACATTGTGACCAGCAGGGTATTTAGCACTGCAATCACTGTAAATTTGCTTATTTTTCAGATACTGAATGCATTAGGTCTATACAACATGATGGAGGATGTGCTCACCTACATCAAACAGTCTTTGTATAACGATTTATGCAAGGAGAACAACTCAGATAATCTAGATGTTGACAACACGCTACACAAACTAATGAAGAGAATTGCAGAGTGTATTTCTCACAACAACTTATCAGACGAGGTGAGAACCTTTGCATATTTATATCTGATCTAATAATGTTTATTTCTAAAATCAAAAATCATATATACGCTAGACCAAACATCAGGAACTATTCTTTGTTTATGCATTTTGAATTATTCGACAAACAGTACAGACTTGCCCACTCCTTCACATTGCTGTGTATTGTTTATATTTGGTACAATAAATTCAGTCTAGGTGGTATTAAATATATCACTATTCCTTAACATGAACTCATATTTCAAAATTTATATGCCAACGCAACTTTCATAACTAAGTAATACATTTCATTATGGCAGCATGTGTGTCGCCTTCAGTAACTTAAGCAGAAAATAAGGAAGAAGAGGATTGTTACACAAATGTTACTGAGCATTCAAAGCATTGAAGTATTGATTAGCTGAATATAAAACACTGCATGTCTTTTACTAGTGATAACATTTTTCTTCTGGAATAAGTGAGGATAACATTATTTTAGGATAGACTTGAATATAGTTAATATTTAATGATATTTCATTTTTAGGCAGCTGGTCTGATATCCGATTTCTTGAGGACGACATAGCAATTCGGCCAACTGAAATTGCTGCATTGGTAAATGTAGAAGACCGTGTCCTCAGAACTACATTAGCAGAACACAGGTGCATTCGGACACAAGTACGACTTCAAACAGGAAACAAGAAATGCTTCAAGATTCCTAAAAGGAAGTTAACAGACAGCATCATCAAAAATTTGCAAGCGGGAAGGTACTAATTATGTACAGTGCCACCAAGATTGATTGTTTTGGGGGGGGGCTTTATGATGTAATATCTGTGTAGGGAGATAAGTTTCAGGCTTTGACTCTTGGGTGCTTTGATAAGCGTTTGCAACAATAAGATTGAACCAAAGTTGCATGCATGTAGATAGAATGGACACAAGTTCAACTACCATCATAAATAAAAGAGAGGAATGAGAGTGAAATTTCTAAAGTAACTGAAATATTGATATGAAATTGAATTTAATTTCCGTCTATTTGAAATTATAAAGCAGTTTCCTTAACATAACATAAGAAACAACTTGTTTGCTAAGAAATTAACGTTTTTGATGGAATGTTTTGAAAACACATATTGTACATGCAACGTGTTTACTGAATATATTTGTTTTTGTTATTAGGTTTATTTAATGTGTTCAGAATGCCATAACATAATGTCTCATTTTTTGTAGCCCTTCAGCCAGATGAGCCAATAGATGACTTCATTGCCGACCTACCTACAGACCAAGTTGATGAACCAGAGATGCCACAACTAACACCGCCTTCACCAGCACCAAATTCAGTATCACCACCACCATCACCAACACCCCAACTACAACCTTCACAAACACTGCCACTAGCACCAATGACAACATCACCATCATCATCATCATCATCATCATCATCATCATCATCATCATCATCTTCTTCTTCTTCATTACCACCATCACCATCAGCATCATTGCCTCAACCAAAACAAAGGAGAACAATCAGACTTCCAATGATGGTGCAGAGGAAACCCGCCTGTGAGGGAAGGAAGAGTTCAAGGTCAACGAAAGGTATAAATTTTGCAATGTTTAGTTATGTTTTTTATTCATGTAGATTAGTTGCTCTATGTTTTTCTTTGTATCTTTTCTTGGTCTGCGTGTCCCCTGTGAAACGTCCTTCTGAAAGCCACTCATATTTAGATTTTCTTTTTTCTTCCAATAAGGCATCTCTCAGACAAGAGGCAATTATATTTGAAGAGTCATTGCTAGGTACTAACAAAAAATGTTGGCTTCTATCTTGCCAGATCAATCAAATCTCGTTAACTTTAGTAGCCATTTTT
>JAULBM010035121.1:0-10954 GCA_032357055.1 Geukensia granosissima
TGAACTTATCAACTCGTTAACTGTTAGCTTAAAATTATTTAAAAACTCACAACTGGAATTGTCAAAACGGTAAAATTATTTTTTGCAAGGGAGCAGAAAAGAACACTTATACATATCTATATCAATGTGGACACATTTTCAGACTATACACTTAAATACGAGATTCCCGGAACGTAAAAATAAATTCGTACTTTATTATGTGTATCGGGTCTGTTTTCACCAATATATCGGTATCTCGTGACAATGAAATGTGCATTTCAGAGATTTAAAAAAAATTGAGATAAAGAGAAAAACAACATTTTGTATTTCCGATAACTCTGATGTTCGTTTTCAGAGAATTTTCTTACAATATAATAATACAGATTATTCCGAAACCGGTAACCAGAATCGGTGCCTCTTTTCCAATAAATTTATATTGCAAGTAGGTACTTAAAAATATTTGGACGGTCAAGGAAACATATCCGGTTTCTAGAAAAAACGATTAATGAGGACGGGACAAGAGAATAATGAATTTATAAAATCTGCAGATTATTTTCTCGATATTTGTCTCATATAACAGCCTTTTCCTTCTTACATTTTTGGTCATACCCTGCAGATTGTCACCGCTGGTTTAACTTTTATTTGCAGAAGAGATACAAAATTGGAAATTTGACAAATATGAGACACCAGCGTGTATATAAATCTGTAACTTTCAGCAGTGTATGTATTCTATGTGATTTATTTATATATAAAAAATATATTTATATATTTAAAAAAACGTTCATTCGTAATGAAAACTCTTAGCGGTGTGTCTGGGAAACGCAAGTTTTTTTCTTGGAAAACAACTTTAGACAAGAGAAAAAAAATTCTCGGAAAAAGGTTAAAACATTCCCGGAAACATCCACCAAATTCTCGGAAAAGGGATGCGACGACTAAAACATGAATGGTTAATTATGTCAAACCCGAAAAAATACAATTGTTCTTGTTATGTGTATTTTTATTAGTTAGTAGCCTACCTTTATCCACGCAACTTTCACACCATTGACATATGCATTCAGATCCTCCAATAATCAATCATAATCATTTAAACTAGCTCATGTAATATATGATAACCACCTCAGCAGCCCAACTGCTATTCAACACCCAGGTATAATATTACAACAACAAGTGTTTATTGGTACATGTAAAGTCATAGGACTACCCGAGAATAATTATCAAATCCAGTTTAATAATAAGAATACATTTGTATTAAAATAGATAATGAGAATAATATGTAATTTGATATAAGCTTTCTGCAAGATAATCATTTATTTTAATTCATTTAAGCCATTTAATGTTTACACAGTGAAAATTGAATAGAATATAAATGAATATTCATAAATTTTATTTTTCATATGAGTGGGGTCAGGTTCAGACTCCTTAAGAAAATTTTTAATTGATGTCTGACAGTTTCACAACTGGTTGAAACTAAACCACCCTTATTCAGGCTGGTTGAGACAGGCATGAGTCTATTCCAGACTTATTCAGATTTTCAGAATGGTTGAGACTAGGTCGAGAACATAAGACAGGTGACAGGTTCAGACTAATTCAGACTTTTATACTATTTTCAGCCTAAGTCAGAGTGCGGTCGAGACAAATAAAGTAAAATTCAGAAAAAATTAGACTGATCAAGTAAAATTCAGTCCAATTCAGACAATAAATGGCCTTTTCAGACTTTCAAGGGTTTGATAGTGTAGTGTCAAGGTCAAAGGTTAAAGTCCGGAACAACACCATTTAAGTTCTATTTAACCTTAAATTTAATTATTTTTAAATCATAAAATTATAAATATAAAGTGTGGAAAGACCTACTCTTGATTCTTTGAAACCAAGAGATCTTGCCAACTTTATGAGTCTTAGGAAATGTTCGGTGTTCAGATACAACTTCGTTATATTTGGATTTAAGGGATGCGGGTACCTTTTTTCTGAGTTTTCGCCTCTTAAAGATTGACTCTTATCGTAATTTTTTTTCTCTGAAACCGTATGTCGTAGAGACCTGAAACTTTCATCATAAATCATTGGTCCATGAGACGTTGAAAAAATGTCAAGGTCAAAGGTAAAGGTCATTTTGACCAAAAACTTTATGATTGCTCCAACTCAGAAACCCAAAGAGATGGCTGACGACCTGTTATGTGGAAAGTGTTATCTTATCAAGATCTACATTTGCTACATTGGGTTCAAAATTACAAATATCTATAACACGGTAAGAGGTAGAAAGAAATTTTAAATAACAAATTTGTTCAGCTTAATATGTTCTACCATACGGCACCAAGACCAAAGTTTAAAGTCCTTAGCAACATTATGTAAATCCTTAGCAACGTAAAATTTTTGATAATTTTAGGTAATATCTCAAGAACTGTAATAGATAGCTGATAAAATACATAGAGAAAATGTTTATCTTATGAAGATCTACATTTGCTATATTGGATCCAAAATTATTGGACCAACCGTTAAGAATCTAGAGTCCAAAAACCGTTTTCGGGGTCCAAAACTTGGTTTTTTGCAAATATCTGAAAAACAGTAGGAGATGGAAAGAAACCTTAAATTGCAAATTTTTTCAGCATAATATGTTCTTCAATATGGCATCAAGGCCAAAGTTCAAAGTCCTTAGCAACATTATGAAAATCCTTAGCACTGTATATTTTTTGATTATTTTTGATAACATCTCAAGAACTGTAACTGATAGCTGATTACATATAATAGAGAAAAAGTTTATCTTATTTAGATCTACATTTGCTGCATTGAGTCCAAAATTATTGGACAAACCAACGAACGGTTAAGGACCTAAGGGTCCGAAAATCGTTTTCAGGTTGGGAAATCAACGTTTGTGCAAATATGAGACAGAAAGAAACCTTAAATTTCAAATTTGTTTGGATAAATACGTTCTACAATATGGCACCAAGGCCAAAGTTTAAAGTCCTAAGCAACATTATGAAATTCCTAAGCAACCGTATATTTTTGATTATTTTTGATAATATCTCAAGAACTTTAATAAAAAGCTGATAACATGTAATGCAGAAAATGTTTATCTTATCAAGATCTACATTTGCTACATTGGGTCCAAAATAATTGGACTAACTGTAAAGGACCTAGGGTCCGAAATTAAGATTTTTGCAAATATCTCAAAAACAGCAAAAAATAGAAAGAAGCTTTAAATTGCAAATTTGGTAAGCCTGATATAGTCTACAATATGGCGTCATGGCCAAAGTTCAAAGTCCTTAGCAACATCATAAAAATCCCTAGCAACCATATATTTGTTATATCTAAAAAATGAAAAAGGTAGCTGATAACATGTAATTGTAAACTGTAAGGTTTTACAAAACATGCAAAACACAACTTTTCATTTTAGACGAAAAGATCAAAACGTGTTAAATCACGGTAACGCACAAAATACCTCGGGTAGACCTACAAATGACCTATATTTAACTTTCTGCAATTGATATTTTAACCACAAGATGATTATAACTTTCAAAAGAAAAACAAAATCCCTCGCATAAGGGATTTTCTATCACGTCCGCGACTGAAAATACCTAAAAAATTGATTCGATCACGGTCATGGCTGATATAGCATGATCTTCAAGTTTACAATTCATTCTAGGGCTATGTGTCTGGGTTTCGTCTATTGTGTACCTATTTTAGGTAAGAAATGCGGTTTATTTTATGGTACTTCATGACGAGAAAATAGTATTAGTTACAGGTAAAAAGATTCAATAATAGACTTTTTCAACTTTAGGGGTAATTAACTAGTTATCTATAACTAGTTCATTTTGGGAGGAAAGGGTTTCGCAAGGTATGGAAGAATAAATACGATGCACGCTTGCATGTATTTTGCACTCTGGTTTATACAGTTGCTTGAGCTAAATGATTTAGTGCACAATGCAAAGATCAAGCAAGCATACACGTATGCACAGATTTTGTTATTCCAAACGACGAACATGGTGCCATATTAAAACACAAATATAAACAGCAGAAGGCTGACCCTGAAAGAAATTGTATATCTGTACAACTATTGAACAGGTATAAAAAATAGATGACTATTTTAGAGTTATCTCTCAAATATTTTTACTATGCAAATTAAAAAAGTTATATCCTAATGCATAGCTATCATGTGTAGGCACAAAGCAGGTTAACAATAAAAATATGTGAGAATGTAAGATATTTGTGTGTTTTACTTCTCGCATATATATTCACGGTCGTGTTTTTGTTTACATGACAAAATCTATTTATGTTATTTTTCAGGGAAAAACAAATCTGCACAGGTGTGGAAAAGACATAATGGTTTTGTGTCTTTAAAAAGGTTATAATTTTTGATCCACAAATCTTCTAGTTATGTGAATGTGCTCTTTTGTAAAAATTTTAAAGTCAACATGTAGTTGGAGATTTTACACATGTACTATATTTAAAATCAGACAACAACTACAACGGATCACAAAAATACCTTAAGACGAAACCCACAAGCCAAAAAACAAACGACAAGACATTGTTCAAAAGAAACAAAAAACTAACGACGGCACTCATGACACAATCTTTTTTTAATTAGCAAAACGATCCCCATGATAACCAAGAAGAGTTAGGAGCTCTTGCGCCAAAAATAGTGTCTTTCGAGTTACCTGTTTTCATCATGGTCTTTGAAGGCAGGTTTTAGTAATACCGGGCAATACATGTCGTAAGAACAATGAGAACGCATAGGTCGTCATTTGTGACACATACATTTTTATATAAATTAAACTAGTCACGACGTAAACTTAGAAAATTGATCACTTTTATCATTTTTCAGAAATCCCAGATGCGGGCACTGATTCATAAGGAGGGAGATCCTGAGTGTCCTCCCTTTAAATGAAAACCAATCTAAGGAACACGTATGATTTTCTCATAGAAAATATCAAACACTTACTATTTTTTTATTTGTGGTGTAAAAATTACGTGTAGTTATATAGCAGAATCAAAAATGCTATAGGTAATTGCACGTTTTTTTACACCACAAATATAACAGAAAAGGGGTGTCTATCTAGTTGTCCAAAATTTGAATATTAAAGATAGGGCCTAAAAAGGTGAAAAATTGTTGGACAATCCGGAATGTTTTGACAAGACCAAAATGTGTTGGTTAATTAGGAAATGTTTTGATAGAGATAGATTTGAGGTTCTATAAGGGGTGTTTCTTACTATAAAATAAATGAGATTATTTATATTTAGATTTTTAAAGGAATAAGAGGCGACATATTTGCACTTTGCTGAATTTTATTGATATGTAATAAGATAAAAGAAAATACTTGCATTTACATGTATATTAAATCAAGGCACCTACTATTCAATTTATTGAGCAAGATAATTTGAATTTAACACTGACATAAAGAATTAGTAAATTATTCCTTATACAATGTATAGAAATCCTTCTCTAAAACAAACTACTACAATATTTTAATTTGGTAGACATCAAATAGGTAAAAGGTATTGTATCTGGGTCAGCTGCTTATTGAATATCAAGACTATAATGAGATAGCAAACGCTGTACCAGGTCAGTTTATTTTTTAAAAGTAAACAGCTGGCTGGGCACCGGAGCGGTCTCCATGGCTCAACCGACAGAGCTGACCCTGCTCGAACCCCAGGTGGCGGATAGGGGAGGCCCTTTGGTGGGGGGATGCCAGGTAATAATACGTTAAGCCTGGCCGTGGACCATAGTGGGTGAAGTGTTTGGAGAGTGCCACGCTCCTTGCAAGTAAAAGACCCCTTTTGTAGTTTTCGAAAGAGTATGTTTATACCCCTACATAATGCTGTATTTATCTTTCTTCACATCATTTCCTTTTCCCAGTGGCAGTAAAAAACCGTTGCCCTGTTGTCCCATCCCACCCCTTTTTCGATATTGGTAATTATTGAACTTGTTCTCGTCTTGATTATGCATGAAATGTTTGCCACTGGACGTTAAGCAACCAACAAGTAAACAGCACAAAGGTTTCCAGTTCAATGCATTTACTTAATTGTTTGATAAAATGGTGCGATGAGTATAAAGTTTTTGTGCAGATATTTGAGGTACAAGGGATTTTAATTCATTTGAAAGCTGTCCAGCACAGAACTATCAAGTGTAGGAAAATAGACTCCTAATGATGCAATTTGTATAGATAATCGACTGGAGACCTCTTAGTGCAAAACAGTCGACCTTTGCCTTTAGAATTTCTGCCTGTAGGCTCGGTATTTTACAAAACCTACAGCAGCAGATATCGCCCTCTATAATTAAATAAGATTCTGTAATAATTTAACATATCTGTCTACATGATACAGCAGTCAAGAATTTTAAGCTTTGGTAGAAATGTGTGGAGAAGGCTTGAGGGTATAGTTAAAACCTGTGTTTGCAGGGTAATGTGGCTGTTGTCTTGCTTTTGGTTTTTTCTTAGGTCGACCAGTGCCTAGCCATTACCATAAATGCATAATCTGTTTCTATTGTATATTTCCATGATTTCCAAAATTTGTTTTTGAAAATAATTAGTTTTGCATCATGTATTTTATACTAAAATAATCATTTTTTATTTAAGTAATATTAAATTGATAAACATTAAAAAATTAATGAATACACAAATAAGAACATAATCATTAAACATTAAACCCGAAATTTAAATAAGAAATTATTTTATTTTTTTTATAAAAATATATATTTAAAAAAACCTAGACGTTTTATTTCTATTTCATATGTTTTATCCCACGCAAATGTTGTTCTTTATTCTACAAGAAAGACCCCTTTCACCCTCCCCCCAATAATAATGATTACCGTAGACTTGGTTGATTAACAAAAATTGCTGTTAGACAATCAGACCGCCAAAATTTTAAAATGTTGGCCAATCAGTAATAGACCCAGAATGGTCTTATGCCACAAGCGCCTGTGACTTTACGCACAAAACCCAAAAGTGCGGATTTCTTTTAATCCTATATCGTATTTTGCATTGAATTTATAAAAATAAAACCGTTCTGCAAAAAAACATTTGCAATTGGGAACTACGGTGTTCATCATTTGACCTCATCAAAAACTATAACAGTGAAGCAATTCTAATTCAATACGCTCCCATGTGTCAACATTAGTGCATTATATATAAACGTAACTTAAAACCCCGAGGGCGGCCGGGGTATGGAAATAGGGAGTTCGGTTTCTACGCTTGCAGGTAGAACACCTGCTAAATGAGCGTCCGTTGGTTAGGCGGAATGCATAAATACTCAACCATCCAGAGAGTAACCTGGGGTTAAGATATATATTGCTCGTTTTCTCCGCCAAGAGAAAAACACCTCCGAAAGGGACGTCCGTTGGTTGGTAAGGATGTATAAATTCTCAATTCCTCTAGGACGTGAACGTTACCGCCGTGCCCCGTGTTGGGGAAATGCCACGCTCTCAGCACGTTAAAGATTCCTTTTCAACAACTCGTAATGCGTGGTCCGTATAGGTGACCAGTTGCTTAGACTAAATTTCCCGCCTCTAACCAAACATTCCCAATATGGCAATCCGTGGCTATAAAATTTCCCCGCCTTGTGATTTGTTGTTTGATAACTTGTCCTCGTCCTGAATATGCATGGAATATTTGCCACTGGACGTTAAACCACAATCAATCTATCAATAAACGTAACGTTTAGTTGGATTGAAACGAACAGCCATTGATCTCTAAATAATTAGAAAAAATTGAACTCCTTCTTACATGTATTTATTTATTTATTCATAATAAACGATATGCACTGAAAAAGACTAGTAAATCTGTGTTTTCTGATCCTGCTAATATCCATTTCACTTCCTTTAAATAACGGATTTTGCCGTCTAGCAAATATTAACCAACCAAATTTGTTCTTTTTTTGTCACAACAAAGATAATGATGATACGTCCCTTATTCCACTGTAGCTTTTGTAAAAGATTAACCTGGTTTTGAGAAATTTGATTTAATAAAGTTTCCCAAAATAATGGAAATTATTTCTTACAGTTCACCTAGACAGGTCCATTCTAAGGCATAACATAATCTCTATTAGCTCGCAAGTCGTTACTTGACCATTCCAATAAACACATCTTCAAAATTTCAGTATTTTTCTTCGAATATCGAAATATTTTGCACAATCAACATTTTTATGCATAAGCAATTAAGTCTTATTGAAAGTAAAGCATGTATGCAGGTTACAATCAAGTAATTAGGTATGAATTATGATAGTTACATTCGAGTGGACTACATGTATGACTGCATATTTTTGTCTTAAACTGAATTCCATAAAAATGGTTAAACCCTCAACTTAACTTTTTCGGTGTTAATTTAAAACCGCGTTTTTATTATGAGAGGCAAACAAAATGACAACCAAAATAAGCTTTTGAAGTCCTAGTTACGGACGTACGATGATTTACCTCTGCTGGTGGAACATTGGTCCCCGAGGGTATTCACCAGCCCAGTTGTCAGACTTGTCTGACATGAAATTAATCTAACAATGTTTTACAGAAATTTGCTGCATTTTCTAAAATTCTGAAACACTGAAAATACGGAAAGGCCTTGAAAAGTAATGCACTTAGTAGTGTTCCCTGCCGTCGGATTTGGCTGCCGATTTCGATTTTTTTTGGATTTGAGTGCTTCTTCCGCTATATTTGAATCTTTCACTTCCTATGTTTCAGTTATAATGCTACTGATGAGAGGTTACTCCATGAAATGTACATAAAGCATACCTAAATTTTCCATACTTCTTTCACATTGGTAATTGGAATGTACAACCATTTTTTCTAATGTTATGCTCGACAAATAAACATCAGCGTCATTTTATCATAATTAAAGAAACTGAAATGTACTATAACACATGATTTTAAGCAAAATTATAGGTTAATACAAAAATCTTTAATATATGCATAAACCAGATACATGTATACGCAGAAGTTGGCAATTCCACAGATCTCATCAAGTTCTCAAAAACTAGGCATGAACCATAATGGTTCAGTAATTTTTACCTGTGTGTTGAAAAATGATTAAATACTACATTATACATTAGGATAACTAAACAATTTAATATTCTGTGAAAAAACCTATTCTTAAATAATTGATCTATGTATTTTATTGATTATTTTAGAGTTTGATGTATAATTAAATAGCAGTTTATACCAAATTCATAGTTTACATTTGCCCCCTATGGACGGCCGGGTGATAGAAAAAGGCCGTCTGGTTTCTCCGCTAGCAGTTAGGACCTCTGCATAAGAGGCGTCCGTTAGTTCGGGCGGGATGTATGAATACTCGAAATCCCCTTCGCAAAGGTTGTGCCGGGGAAAGAATAGGCACTAGGTATCTCTATCCTAGAGGCACTAGTCCTATAAAAGGTGCGTCCCTGGTTGTGGGGATATTAAAATACACATACACAACCCGGCCAGAGGGAGACGTAAAAGACGCCCCGCGTTTAGGAAATGCCACGGCCTAAGAACGCTAAAGACCCCTTGTAACTGCTCATTTTGAGTGGTCGGTAGGCGGCCAGTTACAAGGCTAAGTTTTCCGCCCCTATCTAACCCGCAATTTTTCTAGTGGCAGTATGAAAGTCACTCCTTACGCTTACGGGTCCCTTGCTCACAGTCTACATATTGATTTATTTTTTAACTTGTTTCCGTCTTAATTATGCATAGAATATTTGCCGCTGGACGTTAACCAACAATCAATCAATCATTGTTTACATTTGTTGATTTTACTTCCAGTTGTCTGTTGATTGGCATCAATTAAAGCATTTAAACCCAAAATCTAGAATATTCAGGGAACTATCTATTTTTGTTAAAAATCCATACTAATGCATACAGAACATAAAATAAACACAATTTGTTATCTATAACCTGTGATGATAATGCAGTAGCTGCGCACCTGCAAGTCACGCTCGATATTTTTTGGTCACATCTTTAACCTTGGAAATAATGCAGTAGCTGCGCACCTTCATGTCACCCGCAATATTTTTTGGTAACAGATGGATTTATCAACAGTTGCCAATCTCTGTGTTTATGTGTCTCTGATTAAACATTTGACGCGAACCCATTCGTCTTTCAAGAGGGTGGCGACTGCGATTTGTGTCTTGATAAGATTTTTTTTGGGACAGATTAATTTTATTAAAGTCCAACTCGGACAGATTATGTATTTTCCCTATAATCACTCCCTCCCACCCCCCTCCCATAAAAAAACTTAAATGCCATCCATTTCGTGTTAGGTTTAGCGAATAGATCCCTGATTAGAGCAGAAAAGTGCAGTTTTTAGAATGAAATTATATTCAATATTGCAAAAAAGAGAGCAACTCATTGGTAATGTTGTATTATGGATCGGAAAAGTTAATGGCGAATAGACTAAAGAACGTTTTTTTTTTACCTTTTTCTTTATATAAATAGCGATACATTCAATTTAAGCGGCATTTCTTGCGGATTCGGCATATCAGTCTCCCCCTTCAATTGCGCCACGGGGTAATCAGGGAAAAGGGATTAACATTTAACGGCTCGTACGTGTAGAGAAAGTGAAAGAGCGGTTGCTATGCATATTTTTGTCTTAAGTTTGGTCGTAAGTGCAAATCTCACGTATTAGTCGTAAGTTAAAAAAAAACTTACGATAGGTTTTGATTGATTGATTGATTGTTGTTAAACTTCAAGTGGCAAATATTTCATGCATATTCAGGACAAAAACAAGTTAAATCATATAGATCAATATGTAGACTGTAAGCAAGGGACCGGTAAGAGAGGGACTTTTAGACTGCCACTATAAAAAAGGCGGGTTGGATAGGAGCGGAAAATTTAGCCTTGTAACTGGCCGACTACTGACCACTCAAATGAGCTGTTAAAAGGAGTCTTAAACGTGCTTAGGAAGTGGCATTTCCTTAACACGGGGCTTCTTTAACGTCTCCCTCTAGAATGATTGTGAATTTATACCTCCCCTACAATCAGGGACTCCCTTCTTAGAGGACTAGTGCCTCAAAGACGGAGATCTCT
>JAULBM010035142.1:0-10953 GCA_032357055.1 Geukensia granosissima
TTTTGAACAAAACACCTCCAAAAATTGAGTATTTTTACCGAAAATGTTAAATTCTTGTCAAAATAGTCAAATATACCTTTTCATTTTGTCGAAATGACGAAAAGTATACAAGAAAAAGTAATAAATTATTAAAGTACGATTATTAAACAGCATTTTCGCAATTATTTATTAATGTATCACAAAATCTAAAATTTGGGACAAATATGTGGCTTAACGTACCTACTCCTTTATAAACTAATGAAAATTATTTCATTTAAAAATAAAATAGAATTACAAACATATTTCAATTAGATATAAGATAAGTATTATTACTTACTAGCAGCAATGGTAACCAATGACAGAAAGTATACGTCTGCATACATGTTGATGGTGTGCCTTTCTGAAACCGAACTTTGGTTTATATATCTCTCTGTAGGTAGCATATGTTACCAACAATGTACGTACTTTAATCTAGTCATTTTTTCTCTTAATAACGATGTTGCATAATATATTATTTCTTTAGAAATTTCAATTATCAAAAACTAAAGCCTAGATTGTTTCCATTTCATTAACAAATATAACATGCAAAGCCTTTTATCAATCTTTTCATTTCTTGTATGTACATGTTATAAGATTCTAATTTTAAGACATTTATTCAGATATGTTGTGGATACTGGATTTACAAGCTTTTTTCCCTTTTCGTTTTCATAAAGTTGTGTAATGTTGAATGTGTATAATATTAAGTACCTCAAATTAAATTAAAAGAACAATAAGAATTATTTTCCCTATATGTTGAAAATATAATCTTAATTTTCTTGCAGACATAACCGTTTATTGCACATATTAACTTGTGGATTCTTCGTCCCTCAACATACCACCACAATCACGCTAGCTTTACTCTCCTGAACAAAAATGAAATATGATGTCTTTTTTCAAAGACCATTCTATTTTTTAACTCATAACACCGAATTTTAAAGGTGATAAAGCATGTGTCCGAACTGTATAAATGTTTTTTGTACAGTAAGAACTACAAGTAAAAATTATACACTATCAAACCCTGTTTTTGAAAGGGATTTTTGAAAATAAATGTGACATGATTTATTAGCAATTTGCAATTAAGGACACTCAACTCCAACATGGTATACTTTAAAGAAGATACATGTACTTGTTGGAGTATGTTTGATTGTGAATGTCCTAAATTTGAACTTTTGCAGTGAAGAGACAAAATGGCCAGAGTATGAAATAGCAGTCTTCATGGGCAATATTCAAATAACAATATTATTCCTTTACCACTGTATGTTGGCCAAATAAATGACAAATAAATACAGTGGAACGATGTTATGCCTATGTCTGTTTGCAAATTTTTATTTTGAAACCGCTGAGTCGATGCCTCTGGTGGTGGACCAGAAGAAGCATTCCCGAGGGTATTTACCGGCCACACTTGCCTGACATGATATTTATGATACAATTATTTTTTTAAAAAATTCCAAAGATCAAATGCCTTAAATCAAGCTCCATTTACTCCTGCAAAAGCATAGAAACACTGTATACTAATATTCCACATTCAAAACTCAAAAAAAATTAAGAGCTATAGTTCACCTGAATTTTGTATAAAAAAATGACAAACGCAGATACAAATATTTGGTTCTGGGAAGGATAAATCTTATTAAGTCATGAACCACTCTGATTCTAAAAAAAAGTACTCTAAAGATGACATATGCTGAAAGCTAGATTACAACATTTTGTAATGTTTGGTGGACGTGTGCTTCAATAGACTGTCCGCATTCCAATGGGGACTAACTGTGCGCCCCTTCCCGCCAATTTATTCCTTTATTCGTAAGAAGCTGACTCCATACAGAGTCTTCTGCAAAGAAAACAGAAAACGTTGGCTTAATCTTTTGGTTTCACGTTCCGCTATATAGATTATATCCTTTTACTGAATTACTCTAAATTTGGTGACTATGTTTACCGCATTAAACTTGAAATCAAGAATACTACAGAAACACAAAGGTCTACTTCATATTTAGAATTAAACATAGAAATTGACAGTAAGGATGGGTTAATAACAAAATATTACGACGATTGTCCCTAAGTTAACTTTCCGTTCATGTCTAGCAACATTCCAGCCGCACCTGCAAACGGAGTGTATATTTCTAAGTTGACAAGCAACTCAAGGGCTTGTAATTCCTATGGAGATTTTATTGATAGAGGGTTGCAACTGACAAGAAGTCCACTTAGCCAATGGCTTCTCAGGGAAAGATTAGAGTCATCACTGCGAAATTTTTTTCCGTCGCCTTCATGATTTTGTTGTACGGTACGAAATATCCATTCCATATCTTCCCATTGTCGTGATTTCAAATCCTATACTATACCGGTTTTGACTAACATCGATTATGACTATACACCGGCTTTGTCTACTGAGTAACACAAGGAGTTGCTTACCCTTCCGGAGCACCTGAACTTACCCTGGTTTTGGTAGGGTTCGTGTTACTACAGTTTTAGTTTTTAGTGTAGTGCTTTGTGTTCTTTGTTTGTCTTTTGTTTCATTTGTTGGCAATGGTCTTGTCTGTCTTTAGACTTGACGATTTCTCTCTGCCGGACGCAAAAAATGGGAAAACGGACACGACCTAATAAGATTATAATAGGTTAAATGTCATGATGTAAGAATTAACTTCCATCATCTGTAGCTCAAAGGTAAACAATATCTTAAACAGAAACGGTTTTAGATGTTTCTATTAAGGAGTTGATTTGTTTCAAAATGCTGTTTCTTTTCAAAATTGAAACGTGAAACCTTGCTGTACTTTGGAACATATGTTCATTATTTAAGTAATCATACGATATTACAACGTATTAAGTTGTGTTATACAATAGATTTATAATTTACAAGTTTGTAAACATTATATTAAAATAACTCAATCTGCAAGTAAGCAATAAATCAGAAAACAGATACTTTATATAAATGATCAATAACGAAGGACGCTCTTTAAGTAATGTTATTTCGTTGTTGAGTGTTCAAGTAATTAATATTACATATATATGAAATTAACCAATTTCTTCTCGAGCCGTGCATTTTAACGTTATAATGAAATCTATCCTAAGGAACGCATTTGGCGTTCAACGAAACGAAAAGTAAAATGGCTCCCTTTTGGACCACACATCACTTATTTACTATAATTTATATATTAAAAAAACCACCTGCCTCTGTTGTTAATTTCCGTTCCTGCAGAGAATTTACGCCGCGGTCAAATTTTGTGATTCAGGTGACTTTATATGTTCAGGGACATGTAAGCTAAATTTAATCTTATTAAAGGAACAGTAAAAGTTGCACTTGGCAATGAAAATCGACTGAAATTTAAAACATTCTTATATGGGGAAAAGATGGATTAGAACGTCATCACGATGTCATAATTTTTCAAATTTTGTTTATCACAAAATGATGTTGGTTAATATTGCGGTCAGTGCTTTCTGATATCAAAATTATTCGAAAAATTCATGAAGGGGTGGTTCCTCGGATACAACGTTTTGTTCACTTAGTATAAATATTTTAAAACTTTAAGTGTGTATATATAATTAGATATACTTTATTTGGGCCGAAATATAAAGTTTTGTTCTTAGTCTAAGAACAAAAGAACTATTTTATTGTATTTCTTAGACAGATGTCATATTATTTAATAAACAGTGGTGAATACCCACGTAATGCGACGAATATAAAAATAAGTATATAAATGGTACAAACCTCCGTTAGGATAACTTAACAATTAAACGAACGCATGAACGAACGAAAAGGAAACACGAACGAACCATTAATGAACGAACGAACGAAAAACGCACGAACGAACGATTGTACCATTGGTTTGCAAACGAACGTACGAACGATCCTATCGTGCATTGGAAACATTTTGCCTTTCTGTTTTTATTTTGATATAGCGCAATTTGTCCATTATAGTTTGATTTTGTATGACTCATTTCAAAGGATATTTGAATGTAAAAAAATGTGTAAAGTCTGTATTGATACATGTCATACTGACACGAAAAACAATTATATTTTGACTCAAGTTCATAATACCAATTGGCAAGATTTTGAAAAATATTCTTGTCGTTATTTAAAAATAACCATTTTGTACGTTAACGTTGCATTCTTGTGTCAGAAATATAAATTGAAATGAAAATTAGCATCAATTGTTAAATCGCATGAATTTATATCAAACAATTTCCTAAATGTGAACAAATAACTTTTTGCAAACACAAAATATTCTTGATAGTACATTGCATATTTATTAATCACTAAAAGTAGATCGACACTATTTCACTGCACAATGCCAAATACCATGTTTATATAATAGTAAATTCTGGTATAATTTCTTTCTTAAATTCGCAAACCTCAGAAAAAAGTGCTATTCTTTTGGTATTTTTTCTCTTAAAATTAAGTCCTAACTTAATCTATCAAAATTATATATGTTTTTATTGTAATCACTGATGTATTTAATACATTGCGATTTTTTTTTAAAATAAAAATTGAAAAGTCCTAAAAGGGGATATAACTCTTTCAAATTTTTAATTACAAAGAATGCACAATGATTTTGCACATTTTGTTTGGTACAGCGTAAACGAGTACGCTGACCCAAAAATTTTATTCTATTTTTTGAAAGTATACAATAAAAACTATTTTTTTGATTTTTTATTTCAAAATTATATCTGTTAGTTTTCTTTCTATCTGCGTAATTGTGTATTTCCACTATATAAGCTTTGTTAAATAAGCTTATTGAAAAGCCTTGATACACAAGTATAAAAAGGAACTATCTGTAGGAAGCATAAGAAATGATTTACCTTCAGGTCAAAATTATAAATTTTGGTATGAAATGTATTTTGGAATAGCATAAATTCTTTAGTCACACATGTTTATACCAAAAATGTGAAAATTTAGAAAAATTGTCTTGTCGCGAACTAAAACTTGTCTAATTGTAGATTGCGTATTCATCTCTCATACATTTAGTCAGAAGTATAAATTGCTTTGCGTGTTCTATGTTTGTCTCATGTTTCACTTTGTTGGCAATGGTCTTGTCCGTCGTCTGACTTAACGATTTTTGTCTACCCCTTTGGTATCTTGGAATTTCTTTTAAATGCAAATAGCAAATTAGTTTGTCATATAAATTTATATAAACATTTTCTTTTATTTGAACAAATATAAAAATATGAGATTTGGTATGATTGTCCATGAGACAGCTACCCACCAAATGACAGTAGAATTTAAACTTCTACAGGTTCCATTACGGCCTTCAACAATGAACCAGAGTCCATACCATAACGGAAGCTGTAAAACGCCACAAAATACAAAATGTGACACTATAAATACAACAAGGCAATAGAACTAATATTGCAAAATTGGTAAAAAAATAACAATACTAATTAAACAACGTCTACCAATGGACTACAGGTTCCTGGCTTGGGAAAGGCACATAAGAATGTGGCGGGTTAAATTGGTTGGTGTTCGCTCAACCCCCCCTCCCCAAACCTAGGACATTGGTGTTACAAAACAGCAGTAAAACACACTATACAAATCGGTTGAAATGGATTTAAAACTTGAGATCGATACTGAAAACAAATTCAATTTTAACTAAGACAAGATACCACAGTAGTAGCGACCTCAAAAACGTACTCAGGAAACCAAGTTTTACGCTACTATGATGTCAATATAAACACGTCCAACTGGAACTAGTGTTTCAAAAGAAGTCAACAAAATGCTTATGCAAATACCTATATAAGAATATATACAGACAAGAAAATGTTACAACAAGTATAAATTTTAGTTCCGTATTAAGCTTTTAACAACAAATTCAATATTAGTTCCAATAGAAACTATATTTAAGATAATTTAAAAATTTAATCATACGGATCTTTTACGGATAAATTTATTACGATGAATTTTTAGACCATGTGGATTTTGTTTAAATTCCCGAGCTTTATACATCACGTCACCGTCTTGGCGCATACATAAAATGATGTGAATTGTACATCACGCATTCATTTCTTAGGGTAGGAAGAATAACTTTAGAAAGGCATAAATTCTTTAGTTACATGAATTTATGCCACAAAGTTGCAAAATTTTGAAAAAAATGTCTTGTCGCGAACCAAATATAATTTGATTTTACATTGCCTCCTCAAGGTCAGAAGTTTACATTTTTTTAAAACATAACATAAATTGTTTAGTAGCATTTATTTATGCCACAAATTTTTACTCGACCTAAATATCACCTGGATTGTACATTGCACATTTCCTCTTAAAGTCAGAATTAATAATTATAATGAAATCATGATTAATTGAAAACAAATATTTGATCATTTCTTTTAAGTGCGTTCAACAATATTTAGGTTTTCTCCTATAGTCAAAACTTTAAAAATGTAGTGCTATGAATTAATGCCAAAAATAAAATAAGTGTATATCAAATGCTCAAAGAGGAGACTGTTTTTTTTATATAACTAACTTCAACATAAGAAATACATATTTTATGCATTCTTAAAAGGAATTCGAAGATACCAAAGGGGCAGACAGAATTCGTTAAGTCGGAAGACAGACAAGACCATGGCCAACAAAATGAAACGAAAAACAACCATAGAACAGACAACACTACACTGAAAACTAAAGCTGGAATAACACGATAAGAGTTCAACAATGGCATTACCTATTTCAGATTAAGTAATAGGACGAGGGTCTTTAAGGCTCAGGTTTTAGCAAAAAAATGAGAAGTGTCCAAAATCTATTACTTTATTTTTTTTGTTTTGAGAAAGGCCTAGATAAAGAAACTGAATTAAACAAAATTTTTAGTTTAATTAGTTCTGCAATGGTCACATGGCACAAAGAAAATGCTTTAGATAAGAAATACTAAGAAATTGATTTGATGCAATATTTGATACTATTTTGTCGATTTTCATATAGATCGCACAAAAACATCACAAAAAACTTTCAACAGTTAAAGATCTATCAAGAACAACTATTTGGTTTTAATATCTTCGCGATGTTTTGGTACGATTATATCTATTTCGAACAAAACGCCTACAGAAGTGGAATATTTTTACAGAAAATGTTCATTCTTATTCAAAATAGTCAAATATACCTTTTCGCTTTGTCAAAATGACGAAAAGTATACAAGAAAAACTAATGAATTATTAAAAGACGATTATTAAACAGCATTTTTAAAAACAACTTATTGTTGTGTCACAAAATCTAAAATTTAGACCAAATATGGGCCTTAAAGTACCTACCCCTTTCACTGAAGATCGATTCAGGTATTTATGAGGAATTGCGGAAAGAAGAACGGCAAATCAGTGATAAAGAACTACATACTTAACACCTCGTTCTAATCAAAACTTAAAATTAGAGGTACACAGTGGGTCTATGTAATACCAATTCGCTTAAAATTTCATGCAGTTTTATTCCATGGTCAAGGAGGAGTTTCGGACAGGCAATGTTGTACCCTTAAGATAACGAACGAACGGACAGACATAAGAGCAATATGATCACTGTATACTCTTAGCTTTTCAAGATGCAATACTTATATTATTTGTAGATTAAAAATATTTAATTTATAAGCGTTTTAATGTCAATTTGCCATTGGAAATTCCTTGTATTGCAAAATGATATTTTTATTCAATGTGATTAATTACGGGTTTTCCAATTTTTCTGTATATTTGATTTTGACAGAAAATTTGTTGAAATGTAAGTTTTGATTATTTTACTAATACATAAACAACCTTTTACTACACTTAATTTTCGTTTTATAATTTCATAGATTTATTTGAATTGTTTTAGTAAAAAAAAACCAGTTTGAAATATTGTTGAGTAAGAGTTAAATATAGAATCTGGTTTTGACCATCGAATAGACTAATCGATATAATATTTGTCTGTTGTTTGTCAAAACGTTAATATTATCGAAAAAACCAATTCAAGATACAATTACTGCACAGTATATACTGTGCACTGTTTGTACGTTTTGTGGTTGAATAAAAAAAAATAACAAAAAAAAAAAATAAATGTTGACAGCATTCTCAGCCTGTAAAAGTGGCCACTCTCGTGTCAGTGCTACCAAAATAAAAAAGAATAAAAGATGGATAAAAGTATTAATTAATTGATACTGGATTCATGAACGTACCGGAGGGTTAAAAGATAGATAAATTTTACTCATAAATGTAAAAATTTTCGTCAAAAGCAGTTTCGTTTCAATTTTTACCTATTAGTAAACCTGGTATATAAATAAACGATTACTCATTGCGAAACGTTTAAAAAGAATCATTACCTATTAATGTATATCGTTACGGTGGAATAAAAATAGCAATTTAAACATTTTAACAAGTTGTACGCACGGGGTTCACTTACTATAAACATGTATATACAGACGTCCACTTGAATTGATGATTATATGACATTATATATTTTATTTTTATTGTATGATTGTGGAATGATTTATCTCCATAATTATATTACTTATTGGTTGCTATATGAATGAGTCATATTTTTACAAATCGTCTAACGGCAGCTGATAACCGTTGTTCCGTTTCAAATATATATCACCTATCATTAATAAAATGTAAATCTCCACTTATATATTTACATTACAAATGATACTGTAAATTCAGAAATTATTGCGATGTTTTAATTATTGCGAATAATACGACAGGATTATAATCGCAATAATTAGAACTCGCATTCCGAAAATTTTTAGAAATGTTCTGTTACACCTTTCGAAAAGGCGCAAAAATAAAACTCGCATTATCGTTACCGTTTGAACATTCGCAATAAAAATGCACGCAACAATTTCTGAATTAACAGTATATTGTTAGATGCCTGATATATTTAAAGTTTTTGTCATGTTGCTTTGTGTGATGAAATCTACAATCAAAATAAAAAAAAATACATAGTTTACATGAATGTAGCATTGTACTTTTTGTGTAAGTGTTAATTGATAACCTTTTTATATTTATTTACAGGTTGACTACAGTAGTTTTGTTTGTCGTATCAGCCACGCTTAACATTCAACACACAGACTGTAAAGGTAAGTGTTCAACATTCTACCACTAGAGATCAAGTTCTAGATCTACTTTTCTACCAATTTCTAATACATAACAGTACCAAATAATTTGTTTTGATAATTGAATTATTTTAAGATACAAACATTGGAGTATTCAGTAAAGCTAAGAGAAGATATGGCCTGAAACACGTTAAATAAAGCTATAAAAGATTTATGGAAATTTCGCAGAGCAATCTTTGTAAATGAGTCTATCATGAAAACACTAACAGAACAAAATGTACATTAGAGATTCGACACGAAAAGACATTCTTAACAAAACAAAATCATGTATTTGTGGAATTAATTGAGGAACCACTTGTTGCATGGTTTTTATTTACACTTTTACTTCAATCTCTTGTGATGCTTAAATGACTAAATGATGATATTAAAAACATTTATTATGTAGTTTCTTGGTCTATATCAACATTTCCGGCAATATTTGGTCAGAATATTGAGTTGACATGTCACACATCCTATATTCTACGTAACTCGAAAGACTGTCCTGTTCGTGAGTGGTCTGGTGGACCTAACCGTAGAGGTCTACTTTACAATGGCTTCTCTTCGAATATTACCAAGTACGAAGAACGTGCAAATCTGTCCTCCAATCAGTTTTCTATGATCATCAAGAATCTATCTGAGACTGATGTCAACGTTAATTATACTTGCTCTTGTGGATTTGAGACATTCACCAATAAACTGAAATTGAATGATAAAGAATTCAAAGGTATGTACAGATATTGGCTTTCGGTTTTTGTTTTGATATAACTGGAAAGTACAATAGACAACATAGAATTTCTTAAAAAAATATTAAATTATGAATTAAATATGGTAAAAAAACAGTTTGAAAGTAGAAGGAAATATAGTTTCTTCGAATCATTATTCGTATCTGGTAATTTAATTATGTTTTATTTATTGTATACATCATAACATATCATAACGAATCATTATTCGTATCTGGAAATATAATTATGTTTTATTTATTGTATACATCATAACATAATTCTATGAGTAAGGTACGAAAGTTCAAACTCATTTTATTTCCGATTTTTCAAGTTTTCTACTTTTATTCCAGCGAAACCAGAAAGAGTAGTCTTTTCAATTAAGACAGATAACAGAGTTGTGAATGTTCGAATGACTATGGATAGAGTGTATCCTCTACCAGCCTGCTCGTTCCTTATTGGGGTAATGTTTACTATGATGAAACTATCTTGATATTTAAAATAAAGAATATGGAATATATCCCCATAAGACACAATCCACATCTTTTATGGTTGTGCACTGCATAATTTTATAACATGTTAATACTGATCTCCGACTTCTTTATTAACTAATAATATTATGTGTACTTTGATTACTTGAAAACAAAGTGAACAAAGTGTAAATCATTTATGGATATGAAACTGCCTTGATATGTATGATATATCGAACCCTCATAAAACATTCTTCGCTGTTATTGCTTATGTTACTTTTACTTTTTGTTAGTATGAATAAAGATTAAACTTACAGGTGAGCTAAACATTTCACATTGCAGGATCGTGTGGTATCAAAAAAGATGTCCTTGGATTGGAATAAGCATGCGATATTCTACAGTGTAACGTTGAACACTACATACATTCTACAACAAACAGACTGTAAGAAACAACCGGTAATTCGATGCGAATTCGGTACTAATTTAAAAACTGAAGTATTTGAAGGACATGAAATAGAAAATTGCACTGGTAAGTTAGTTGCTTGATGCAAATAATAAAGATTGCTCCTTGCAGAGTACAATGCCGAAGGTGGTTAATTGTACATGCATCAGATGACGATATTGTTCATTGAGAATTTTTTCCAATGAATAAACAAATTGTTGGCTTTAAATAAATTGTAAAGAAACTCTGTAATGTGCTAATAAGTCGACGAAAATCTAATG
>JAULBM010035153.1:0-10953 GCA_032357055.1 Geukensia granosissima
ATAGTGGGCCAGAATATTTTTTTAACTCCAGATACTGGCCAGTTTTTTAAGGGGGGGGGACCAAAAATCAGGGTTAATTTTTTTTTCTAAATAATTCCCATTCCTAAGAAAATCAAACGGTCCGTGCCATACAAATGTTAATTTCTAGATAATATTAAGATTTTCACATCTCCTAATTTTATAATTACTATATACATTTGAATTACACTTTTTTACATTTTATTCAAACTAATAGTCATGGTTTTTTTTAATTGTCTCTAGTGTATTTATTGGTAGGAATCAGACGCTGTATATGATACAAATTATTTGGTGGTAAATAAAATCCGGAAGTGCTACTTGCGTGTCCTCATACAGGTTCAATCTTTTACAATATCTCCTTATGTAACCTGTATTTTGGACTTATTATGATATTTAACATGGGAAACAATCTAGTAAAAGCTGCAGCTATTGATTTTGGTATACAGTGGGCATGTTGGGCTGTTGCTGCCTCGCTAAAGACGGAAAAGTTTTATGACTTGGCAGGTAATTGTGATATATAACAATATTTTTTCAATCCCAGGTCATTATCTAGGACATTGCATATTTCTTTTCCATGGCAAATTAAACGAAAATTCGATATATTATATTATTTAGCCTATAGTTATATATATGAAATGATTAAAATACTGTCTTAGGTTGTGCATATATGTCTATTACTGAAGGCTCTAGGACAACCTGTAGATGTTTAAAGGCTAAAAGTTCGTAAAACCTGATGATACATACAATACAATATATGTATAAACCCAAGAAGAACACTGAACAAATTTGCCTATGATGGCGTTCAACCTTAGGTCAAAAGGTAACCACAGAAGAGGGTGGTACATGGGTGTCCCGCGCATGGACGTACGAGAATTAAAATGTCCTTTCACGAAAAACATATAACGAACCTCTAGCACGACAAAACGTGAAATAAAAAGAGGTAAAACGTGGCACGAAAATAACCCTTTACCAGCCTTATACATGTAGAAGGTTATCCGAAGTCGTTCTTATGCTTTCTGCTTGGATGTTTGTCTCTTGAACAATCATCTATGACTTGTTCAATTTTAGTTTGATACTGTTTTGAAAATATTTGCTAGGCGAGTAATTCGCGCCGTTTGTGTTTGGCATCTACTTCTTTCCCTAGATTTACAATTTTTTATCATTTTGCCATTTAAATTTGTTACAGGATCAGGGACATTCTTCTTTCTTGCCTTGCAAAGTTTAAGATGGAACAAGACATATTTTACACGTCAGAAAGTTCAAACTGGTATGGTAATGGCATGGGCCACCAGGTATGTATAAAGTTCAAACTGATACTGGTATAGAAATAGGCCGTTTGATTTTTCCGCCTACATGCAGGTAGAACCCAAGCTGAAGGGGGAGTCCGTTCGTTCGAGCGGGATGTATAAATACTCGAACTCCCTTTCGCAAAGGTTGTTGCCGGGGAAAGAAAAGGCACCATGAATCTCCGTCCTTGAGGCACTAGGTTGTCCCTGGTAGTGGGGAATATACAAAATCACAAGTGAGGAGTGAGTCCGTAAAAGACCCCCCACGTGTTTAGAAACTACCACGTTCTGAGCATATTGAATTATTGTTTGTTAACTTGTTCCTGTGTTGAATATGACCACGAAATATTGCCCACTGGATGTTAATTGGCAATCAATCAATCAATCCAATGTGGTATAGTATGGGCAATCAGGTACATAAATGAATAGAAAGTTCAAACTGGTATGGCAATGTCATGGGTCACCAAGTGTGTTGAATGTTGAGACAAGTATGGTAATAACATTGGCCACCTGTGTAAAAGTTCAGACTGGCTTAGGTCATCCTATTTTCTGAAATAGTAAGTTGTTCATGAAATAAAGGAATATTAAAAAAGCAATTTAATAATTTTCATGCAATAAGATTTTCGTCCAAAATGTTGGTGTTGTAAAAAGGGAAGCTTTGGAATCACCAAAAAAATACCAACAAATCGCCGCATGTTGAGTACGCCTGTACCAAGTGGCATTTGGATTCATGTTTTTTTTAATTTCACATTAATTCTTAAATTCATAAATATATGGGTATTTCGCCTAGTATCGGGCATATTAGATGACCTTTCCGCTGGATTTTGCTTCCTGTTTCGGTTTTTGTCTTTTTTTGTAAGACTGGATGTCGGTCTTTCTATGTTATTTATGCTGCTGATGAGAGGTTATTCTTTAAACACGTGCATGTCCAGTTAAATGAAATTCACAATTTTTATTCAACATTGGTTAACATTTATTTTGAACCACTGATTCGATCGCATCGCTGGTTTTCTCAAGCCAATCTGTCAGACTTGTCTTACATGAATTTTTCCACATAATGTTCTAAAGAAATTTGTCTATTTAAAAAAAACTCTGGATTTACGGAGGAGGTCTCATTCATTGAATTGCACATGGTAGGTGTCATTTTAGCTGAACTTTGCGTCCAGTTTTTAAATTTTAAATTCATGATGTTCTGAAGAAATTTGTCGTATTAAAAAAAACTCTGAATTTACGAAGGAGACCACATTCATTGAATTGCACATGGTAGGTGTCATTTTAGCTGAACTTTGCGTCCAGTTTTTAGTTTGTTTAGATAAAACTATTTCTTTTTTATGTTTTGATGTCCGTTTTTGCTTCGGAAAAAATGTAGTTATATCTTTTTGTAGACTTGGAACCTTTCTGTTTACAAGAATCTTAAAGGAAGGCCATGACCGTCGTTTTAACAAAGTTCGAGACAATCCTAAAGTTTTCTTGGCTTATTGGACAATTCAAGGTAGGCTTTTACATGTATAATATGCTGTTTGGTTATTTGAGAAATATGTATGTTCAATGGATACGACAAATAAGGGGCGGATTCAAGGTCCAACAATACTAGTGTAGCACAGCTGCGAAAATATGAAAATTGAATATTTTGGGAATAGATGTCTTAACTCTTTATGTTGGGAAGCATTTATTCATAGCATACGTCGCCATCAGACTTTGTATTTATAATGTTATTATTTTAAGGACTCTGGGTTTTTCTTACACTGCTACCAACACTGATTACCAACAACAAAAAGGACGATAGACCCCTGACAACGAGAGACTACATAGGATGGGGACTGTGGACTACAGGATTTATACTGGAATCCTTAGCGGACTATCAGAAATCTGCCTTTAGGAATAACCCCGATAATGCTGTATGTATAATTGTATAGTATTAGTTTAAGAAAAGAAGGAAGCGAGACAAAGGTATTAATCTGCGGCGTAGACTTTTTATAAAGCTTTATATCTCTGACACTGTTTCACACAGGTAAACCAAATTTGGTTTGCAAATATTTCTGGTTTTAAACTTGATTTCCAGTCATACGTGAGTTTGCTTTGACATCATTTCATGGTTCAGTAACTTTGTTAAAAATAAGAAAATCTGGGATAAGTGTTCACGTTGAAGTCCACTTTTCGACATCTGTAAAGCTAGACTCACCATATTTGGTGTGTTATTAGATCTCGGTATGGCCTCTCAGCTTGACCTTATTTTCATGGACGAATGACTCAAACTTTGCGACAAGTACATTTCTCAACAACTGTTGTATGTTGGATATATCTAGTTCACATCTTTCCATCATTAAAATTTGTAAAAATTTCCCGATTGTCATCTTTTCATTTGGCTTGTCGTTATTCATTTTTATAATGAACTGTATATTTAATTTGGACCATGAAAGTAACTACATACATGCAGAAAGTTTCACTAATATTTCTTTTTTGTGGCCCCTTAGTGTGTCTGATGAAGGTAAATCCAGAAAGGCGCTTTACACCCAGTAAAATTAAGCTTTTGAATATTTGTGAAAAAGTATTTAAGATGTGATCGCGTCTTCCTGGCATATATTCAATATTCTTTATGTTCGCTTTCTCGGCCTGGAGGTTTTTATCTCATGAAACCTTCCCTTTTACCTTGAAATGTCCAATACCTGATTGGAAAATGGACAGTGCGACGGGTACCTTTAAGTAGACAGGAACTGCTTACCCTTCCGGACCACCTTAGATCACCCTCGGTTTTTATGGGATCCGTATTGTTCAAAATTTTGTGTTTTTAGTTTTATATGTATACATGTCATGTTCCGTCTTGTTCGCGTCCTCGAGATTGCTGTCTGTTGATTTTCACCTTTTGTCTGGCCCTTCGATTTTCTTTCGCTTCGTCTTTTAAAATAGCTAGTTCTACCATATGTGGTCTTTAGTTAGATCTTGGGGAGAACTATCTGACCTTGGCCTCATTTTAAGCTCACCTAGCTCAAAGGGCCATGTGAGCTTTCGTCATCACTTTGCGTCCGTCGTCGTCGTCGGCATCGTCTGTTAATTTTTTACATTTTCATCTTCTTCTCTGAAACCACTGAACAGATTTTAACCAAACTTGGCAGAAATGTAAGCAGGTGGTCCTTTACCAGATTTGTGAAATTGGTGCTGATCGGAAATTCAACATAGCCGCAAGGGCAAATTATTTGTTCTGATTGGTCCAAATTTCAAACATTTCCTTGTCAGAAACTACAGAGTGGATTGAATTGTTACTTTGCTGAAATGATTGTTAGATGGTCCTTTACTTAACTTGTGAATCGTTTGCTGATGTGAAATTAAAATGGCCGCCATGACGAAACTTAGTTTACCTTTGGACCCTATGGGAATATTCATTTGCATCTTCTTCTCTCAAACCACTAAACAGATTTCAACACAACTTGGCAGAAATGTTAGGCAGGTGGTCCTTTACCAGATTTCTGAAATTGATGCCATTCGGAAATTCAACATGGCTGCCAGTGCCTATTTTGTGTTCTGATTAGTCCAAATTTTTGTTATTTCTTGTCAGAAACTACAAAGTGGATTTAATTGTTACTGTGCAGAAATGATTGTTAGATGGTCCTGTACTTAACTTGTGAATTGTTTACCGATCGGAAATTCAAAATGGCCACCATGACGAAACTTAGTTTACCTTTGGACCCTATGGGAATATTCATTTGTATCTTCTTCTCTGAAACCACTAAACAGATTTCAACACAACTTGGCAGAAATGTTAGGCAGGTGGTCCTTTATCAGATTTCTGAAATTGATGCCAATCGGAAATTCAACATGGCTGCCAGTGCCAATTATGTGTTCTGATTGGTCCATTTTTTTGTTATTTATTAGTCAGCTTACTTAGATGCCATTAGCCTCGATTTTACGGTCTAAAGACTTATGTCAAATTTTGATGATTAGGACAGTTTCTTTGCCAATAAGATTTGGTGTAATTATTTATTTCTAATGTCAGTCTGTCATATGATATGTTCCCTTGAACTTGTTTTATTGTCTAGCGACTTAAGATTTATTTTCTCAGTAGCTTCAGATCATGTCAACAGTTGACATTTTTTTTTTTCATCAAGCAATCTTTTATGATAATAATAATGGGCCTCCTTAAAACATGAAAATGAAAAAAATATTTTAAAATAACATTTTTATCCCCATTTGTTGAACTTACTTAGTGACAAATTATAGTTTTTATTCTATTTCTGTTGTGATTTATGTGAAGACCTATTTTGAATGGCTGGGCAGTTTGTAGTAGTTTTTGCTTGTAAGAATATAATCCATATTCTGATTATAAGTTTACTCCCGGTTTTTTTATGGGTTTCGCATTGTTCATTGTTTTGTGTTTTTAGTTTTATAAGTACATATATCTTAGTGCGTCTTGTTCATGATTGCCGTGTCTGTCAACTTCCCCCCTTTGTCTGGCCCTTCGGCTTTCTCTCGATCCCTCTTGAAAACTGGCCAATCTATTTTATTTGTAACAAGTCAAAAATTAAACATAAAATTGCAAATTGTTATCTTATTTCGAAATATGACCACCACAACTTTAGCATTAAGTTTGTTTTTCATAATTTAACACATTTTAGAAATTTCAAAATAAATCGGAGAAGCCAATTATTGAAATATTTACGATACTTCCAAATTTTTCTGTTTGAAAGTTTAGCGAGTTTACTTTTTCATAACCCCCTCATGCACGTTTTGCCACATAATATCAGCAGTTTGTAATTTCGGCTTGTTTATTTAATATTGATAAATTAATTTTTGAACTAGATTAAATGATTCATCGATCGATTGTTTAACTTCCAGTGGCAAATATTTACGAGAACAAATTATCAAACAACAAATCTTGAAAGGAGTTAACTGCGGTTAGGCCAGGGAATTTTCTAGCCACAAGATGCCAAATTGAGAGATAGGCGCGGGAAATTAAGCCAAAGCAACTGGCCACTTACGACCACTTATTAGGAACTGTTGCTATGGGATCTATAACGTGCTTAGAGCTTGACATTCTCTCAACACGGGCACCCTTTCTTTTGGGGGCAGGGGGCTGCCAGGTTATAATATGGAAAGCCTGGCCTTGGACCTGGTGTATGACGTCTGTGGAGAATGTCACGCTCCATGCACGTAAAATGTCTCTTTGTAGTTTTCAAAAAAATAGAAGGCTGATGATAATTGTTGAACTTGTTTTCGTCCTGAAAATGCATGAAATATTTGACACTGAATGTTAAGCAACCACCAATCAATCAACACGGGCACGGCAGTAACTTTCACGTCCTACATGTAGACGGGTACAGATTTTGCACATTCCGCCGAACCAACAGACGCCCGCGTAAGGAGGGGTTCTACCCATGGCGGAGAAACCGAGTAACCTATTTTTAAACCCAGGCTGTACACTCTGTGAGGTCGAGTATTTATACATCCCGCCCAATCAACGGACGGACCCCTTTAGCAGGGGTTTTACCAGCAGGCATAGAAAGCGAACGGCCCTATTTCTATATCCCGGAAGTACGGGCCATTGTCCATTTCTGATTATGGATTTTAAATATTGGTCATATTGATTAAAATAAACCAAACAAAACTTGCCACGACTTAATTCAAAATATATCGAAAGTTCAGCTTCGATGTCATGTTGTATATCGTTTGAATTGTAATTTTTTGCCGCAACTAATCATGCAGTTAAAATTTCAGATTTCGTCAGCAGCAAAAAATTTCCCATAAACCCTCCATGTTAAATTTTTGACATTAGAAAAATCTGTCTTAAAATGGCATGTTTTCATGAACAAATTTCGCGCTATAATATTATTCAAGTATATTCTTAAAATTTCATCTTTTATCTGTCATAAAACCAATAAAAAATAAAAATGTTACCATGTTTTACTACCCGTGAACATTGTTTGATTGAACCTACAAAATGGAGTAAATTTAAAAGGTCGAAAAAATTAACATTACACCCTATGGGAAAATGTTTTCTTTCAAAATAAAATGAAATTTTACTTTGACTTTAGCTGCGGAAAAATTAGAATTTCAACGATATATGATAAGATATAATATATTTCATTGTGAAACTTTTGATAGAGATTCACTTTTGTTGTGGCCAATTTCGTATGGTGTACTTTAGTGGTACATATCTTTAATTAGCAACTCCTTCTACATTCTCAATTGAATCGAACAAACCTCTCCTCTTACAGGTTTGTTTTCGGGATTTAAAGACGTGTGCTACCTATTAATTCTCATCTATTCATTTTCGGCAAGTGATGTTCCGTATCCAATACTTTTAATTATTTTTAATTGATTTCTTGTGATTAATTCGAATTTTAACGTTGTCAGTTATATCGAGGAGCACCTTCTTCAAATCCACACATCTATTCCTCTACGTAATCATTTCGAACTTTTGCCCGTTCATCGAAGTATAATTGAAAGTAGGCACCTCATGTGTTTTATGTTTTGTAAAATGGTTTTTTATGCAGATGCACACGTCTTCCGATTGAATGAATGATTGTTTTTTTATTCGTTGAATGATTGATTGTCGCTTGAATGAATGATTGTTTTTTTTATTCGTAGAATGATTGATTGTCGCTTTACGTCCTGTTGCAAATATTTTAGGAAGCAAGTAAGCAGACAATAAATCATGCAGGGGGCGGGGAGTGTGTCAGACCGGGGAATTTTCTTTTCAGTGGATTTAAAATTGGGACGGTTAGGGACTTTGCAAATAGCAACAAAGTGATCTTCATAAAGAGTTGTTGCAAAGGGGTTTTTAACATGCTGAGAGCGTGTATTTCTCCCAACACCGAACGGACTGTTTAACATCACATCTGAAGGACATTTGTTGAGAATTTTATACATCCTGCCCAACCGACAAACCCCCTGAATATAGGTATAGTTCTTCTTCCTGGCGGAGAAGCCGAGCAACCAAGTTCTGAGTTCTTCCTTCTGACAGAGAAGCCGAGCAACCAAGTTCTGGGTTCTTCCTTGACAGAGAAGCCGAGCAACCAAGTTCTTAACTCCGGATTTTCTCGGTGGTGTTGAGTATTTACACATATTAACCAACTAATTGACGCCCTTTTAGTAAGGGTTCTACCTGACATCAGGCAGAGAAATCGAACTGCCTTTCCATCCTTGGGGGCTCCATTTACGTCTTTTGAGAAGATCTATTCATAAGATACATTGTAAGCAGGTGATCATAGTATTTCACAGACGTTTCGATATGGTAAAACGTTGAACAATGAAAACTAAAGTTCGCCAAACAAATTTTGCCACAACAAATGAGGACCTGTTTTACAGTGAAATATATCATGTTATATATCGTTGGAATTCTAATTTTTGCAGCAGCTGAAGCTGTAGGTGAAAACTAATTTCAACTTGTAAAAAAAATCCACATAGGGTGTAATGTTAATATTTTGCACTTTGTAAGTTGCTTCATTTTCAGGTTGGTGCATTCAACCATAAAATGGTGTCTGGTAGCAAGACATGATAAATTGATATTTTTGTGGTTTTTTTAAAGATAAAAGATGATATTTTAAGAAATAAGTTTAATTATAGCCTCGCTATAACAATGAAGAGGGATATTTTTCCATGAAAACATGGCATTTGATGACAGGTTTTTTCAAAGGCAAAATGTAACATAGAGGGGTAATGGAAAATTTGTTTGTGCCGGGGAAACTAAAATTTTAACTGCAGGATGAGCTGCAGAATAAATTAGAATTCCAACATGTCATACTTCGTAGCAACATTTACCAGTGCGTATCGATTGTAACTGAGAAATGCTATCAACATAATACCGTCTTTTGGTTAGATAGTAATTGTATTAGACCGAAGCTGGTAAACCAGCTCCTATATGAAAATATACATAGACCGAAGCTGGTAAACCAGCTCCTATATGAAAAAAATTACATTTTACAAATCGAACAATCAGCCATCTGCGAGAACATGTTTTATCACACATTTGTTGAGAACAGTTTGTCGTGTAATTGTTTGAGAGATAAGAAAAAATAGAGAAATACAAAATTAACTAGCACGTAGTCTTGTATTTCAGGGACAATTCATAAATGTTGGTCTGTGGAAAATCGTACAGTATCCAAATTATCTTGGTGAAATTATGATGTGGTCTGGACTATATCTCTCCTCAACTTCCGTGCTCAAAGGATGGGAGCATATAGCTGTCATATCCCCAATTTTCCTGACATATATATTGACCAACCTCAGCGGAATACCTCTACAGGAAAAGTCGGCGATGAGGAGATATGGATCTAATCCAGACTATTTACAACATATACAAAATACAAAAAAGTTGATTCCATTTATTTGGTGAAAATAGACTGTGGTTTCTGTTTTCGTTAAGAAAACACAGAATATTGACAAATATTTTGTTAGTTTGAACGTATAAAATTAGACTGATGCATTCGTTTGATTAGATATAGAAACATTAAACTAATAACTTCATTAAAAATCTTAAACTGAATATGTTATTCCCAAGTCGAGCTTTATAATGACCCATGATCCTATATTAACATCCCCTATTTTTCGTCGACGTTCTTATTCAGATTTAACCTGAAAATGGTTATGAAAAAGGAACAAAATATGGTGAAATGGTCTTGGGTGGTTGTTTTCAAACACAGCTCCGCACGCCTGCCATCAGATATGCATGAAATTTGGTTTGTCAGTTAACCAGCCCAAGGTCGGAGGTTCTCTCTGGGTACTCTGGCTTCATCCACCTGTAAAACTTACCGCGCGATATGACAGAAAAATTGTTGCAAGTGGCGTTAAACCCCATTCCAACAAACAAACAAAATGAAATATGAAAACAACAATGTTTGGCATTTCGGGGTGTGTGAAAAAATGATAATAAATCAGTGCTTGTTACGATTGTGAAATTTTCCTTACTATGTTGATAGATAGATATATTCTTAATGAATTTGAATTAATTGTACTACAGCTAAAACAGATTTCCATGTATGCTGCAAATGAAGTGTAAAAAAACTGCCATTTTTAATTAATACACCTTTTAAATAGGGTTTTTAATTAATACACCTTTTAAATAGGGAGCCGAACTCTTATTGTTCGCATAAAACTTGTGTAAAAGAATTTCTTTAATTGTTATATTTAAATGGAGTTACGGTTTTTAATTAATACACCTTTTAAATAGGGAGCCGAGCTCTTATCGTTCGCATAAAACTTGTGTAAAAGAATTTCTTTAATTGTTATATTTAAATGGAGTTATGTGGACTCTTCAATATTTAAATGAAAAAGTAAAAATAGTCTTTTTGAATATTGAGTCTTTGACGACTTAATGCTCATGTGGGTCTCGAGATACCTTATAACTATGAATGACTTTATCATATTTAATTTGACACTCAGTGCGTCTTTTTGTCAAGGTTTGAAACACTTAGTTGTTGAGTCACTTTGATCTATATTGATCGGGAGCCGAATAACGACTAAACGAACGTTCTGAATCGAGCGATATTTATAGTAGTATGATACTGAAAATACTCTATAAGGAATTCGAAGATACCAAAGCGTTAAGTCGGAAAACAGACAAGACCATGGCCAACAAGATGAAACGAAAGACAAACACAGAACAAACAACACTACACTGAAAACTAAAGCTGGAGTAACACGAACCCTACAAAAA
>JAULBM010035164.1:0-10953 GCA_032357055.1 Geukensia granosissima
GTCGAAAACATTTCTCTACGAAATGTGTTTGCCAAAGGGCCAAAGTTCCGTGAGCCTCAATCCATAAACTGGAAGTTAAATTTCAAGATCCTTTTGGATTTTGTCGAGGATTATGTAAGACAGTGGGCGAAGCTCGAAGGGGAGGAATCCGAATGGGAGAAGGCTGTGAGGTCGTTGCAACAAATACGAATTCACCAGTTAAAAGGATCTACGAATACACATGAGAAATCGGTCTTCAAAGATCCGAGTGTTGCCAGACATCTCTCTGAACTACATCACAAATATGGTGTCGTCCCCGCCGATAAAGCCCTTAACAACATTGTTTTTTGTGTAAATCACACTACATAGACTGCTTGATAAACGAATTGGGTATTGACAGTTCATTTGGCAACCCAACATATTCCCCAACGACACTTACCAAAGCAGAAATCCTTGACAATCATCGGCCAGTTTTGTCTTCTTTTGGAATTTCAAATAAAAAGGAAGAATTCGATCTTCCTTTACTTTACTGGATTCCAAAGCTTCACAAGTGTCCTTACAAGCAAAGTTACATTGTTGGGTCTGCCAACTGCTCCAAAAAACCCTTTTCCAAGTTACTGACATCAGCATATTCTATTAGCAGAAAAAACGGGCTCCAGAGTTCTGTGAACAAGCCATTCTCGAAGTGGCGCGAATCAAAATGTGGATTCTAAAAATTCCAACGTTCTGTTAAAATGCCTCAAACCAAGGCCACTTTCCTCTTGCTATAGCTTCAAACCACTTGATTTTTTTAACCTTGTATAATACTATTCCACATTCAAAACTCAAAGAAAATAAAGAGCCTTCTGTTTTGTCAAAAAGATGGCAAACGTGGTTCTAGGGAGGGACAAACCTTATTTTAATTGTTATTTACCACTCTGATTCTAACAAAAAGTACTCTGAAGATGACATTTGCGGAATGCTTTATTTCTTGCTTGACAACATTTTTGTAATGTTTGGCGGGTGTGCGTTTCAACAGACTGTCGGCATTCCAATGGGGAGCAACTGTTCATCCATTCTCGCCGATTTATTCCATTATTCGTGTTAAGCTGACTTCATACAGAACCTTTTACAGAAAAAAGAATAAGTTGGCTCAATCTTTTGGTTTCACGTTCCGCTATATAGGGTGGGTTAAGAACAAAACTTTACGACAAGACTTTTATTTTCTGATTGTAAACTTCCAGTCGCACCTGCATACGGAGTGTATCTTGTATATTTCTCAGTTGATACGCTATTAAAGGGCTTGTGCTTCCTATGAGATTTTATTGATAGAGGGTTGCAGCTGACAAGAAAGATACTGAGCCAAGGGTTTCTGAGGGAAAAAGATTAGTGTAATCACTCGAAATATCCATTTTACAAATGACAATCGGTATCTTCCCACTGTCGTGAATACAAATCCGATCCTATACCGGTTATGGCTAATATCGATTGTGACTATACACCGGCTTTGTCTACCTAGTAACACGACGGGTGCTACTAGCGGAGCAGTAGTTGTTTACCCTTTCGGGGCACCTGAACTCACCCTGATTTTTGTAGGGTTTCTGTTACTCCAGCTTTGTTTTCAGTTTAGTGTTGTGAGTTCTATGTTTGTCTTTCATTTTATATTGTTGGCCATGGTCTTGTCTGTCTTCCGACTCGGCGATTTCTGGGTGCCCCTTTAGTATCTTCGAATTCCATTTATCGATACTTTTTGATATAAGCACAGCCGCTTTTATAAAGAAAGTAACTTTAATGAAAGAAAAACACAAACCAGAAAGAGAAAACGATCTCACGGTAGAAGCCAATATTAACGAACATTGCCTGTCCATGAGAAAGCTATTCACCAAATGACAGTCTATGAGAGAGCCATCCACAAAATAACAGTCGAATCTACAGGTCCCAACGACAACCACTGGACTACACGTCACTGGCTTAGGACGGGCACATTAAGTATGTGGCGGGGTTAAACCAGTTTCTGAGCGCTCAACTCTCCCTCCTCACCTCGGAAGGTGGAATGACAAAATAGCAATGAAAATAAACGATAAAAATGATTGAAATGGATTTAACACTTGAGGTCAGTACTTAAAACCAACAACAAATATAATGTCGATTTATCGTCACTAATTTCAGAAAAATGATCGATATGACTTCGATATAAGAAATATTTCACCCTGATTGACAATCATATAATACCAAGGGGAAGGACCACGATGTTCGTATATTTTCCTCAGTATCAAGTGGGTCAAATAATTTTAACACGTTGCTTTTTTAATCTTTAAAATATTTTAATATTTCAGGAAAAATCCTGAGCAGTATTAAAGTTAGATACTCTTAAGACTCCAAAAATATAGTTTCACAAGATAGCGTATTTCATGCACTTATGAACGGTTTTGACTGGAAAATAAAATGTAATTAAGGTACTCTAGTTGGATTGGGTGACTCTCTGTTTGATATTTATAGTTTGTCTCTAACTGCTTTTGTTTTCTTTGATTTTTCCTTTGACCACTAGTTGGGGAAGGGTTGGGATTCCACTAAATTCGTTTAACCCCACCACATGTTTCATGTGCCTGTCCCAAGTCAGCAATTGTGGTCATCGGGTTGTCCAATTTTTCAGTCTTACATTCATTTTTGCAAGTTAACTTCAGTCTGCTCTAATATGTTCCTGCATTTATCTTGATTGTGCCCTGTGTTTGACTAAATGTTTGTCTTATGTAATATGTAAATTTTGGGGAGGGTTGGAATCCCACTAAACTAGATCAACTGCAACACATGTCTCATGTGCCTGTCCCTAAGTGAGGAATTGTGGTAATAGGTTTGTCTTTGTGTTTATTGTTCTGATAATATTCAGGTAAGAGCAGTATTATTTTACGCATACACGATTTTTATTTGGAGCGATTTAGAGCTTTACACAAGGAGTGGTATTCCACCATAGTTGCAGGTCTTGTGGAAACCTCTAGATTTGTAGATTCATTTGTTTTTATCGTAGTTGAAGTGCAGTCTCTCTGAAATTTATTTACCGATATCTTTTCATTTTCATATTTAATTAGAAAAATATTATTTCCTGTAAGAAGACCTTTCAATGATTTGTATTTGATGGACATTCCGTCATAACATAAAAGTAACAATGCGACAATTAAGTAGAGATCAAAACACCATGGTTGATACAATTAAAATATGAAGTCCTATGTTTTTTTATTACCAGGTAGAGTATATCTTACTGATAAGCGCATGGATGACTCAAATAAGAATATGACTGACTGTAAATCTTATCATTTCTGTTGTTTACAGCTTCCAAGATATTAATAAAAAAACCAGCTTCCCACAAGGTCCAGTTTTAAACTGAGAAAACTCTCGCTATATTGTGTATTGTAATGTTATTGTAATGTTAAAATGAATTCGAAGATACCAAAGGGGCAAATGATGTTAATCAGATTATAGCTTAAGCAGACCTCAAAGTAAACTTCAATCATTTCCAGAGGAGCTCTTTGTCAATGCTAAACTATTTCGAATAGTAGCAACCCTAACCGTAAATTCTCATCTGTAGCATAAGAACCAAAACATAGGAAGTCCGAAATCGAAATATGGTAAAAGATGTACTCAAATACAAACAAATAAAAAAAGGATGTCAAATCCAGCAATAGGGACAACTACTGTATGCAGTACGCTCGGATTCAAAATTTGGAAATAAATCAAGTATCTATATACCATCACTAGTAAATATTAATTTCATTACCAGACAAATTTGACAACTGGACTGCTAAAAACCCTTGGAGAACTCTGGTCCACTAGAAGAAGCGTTTACCCAATATTGTAAAAAATGGTAACTAAGGTTGAATTAGAATGCTGAATTTTGATGTGCTATCAAGGCGTTTCAAAGAGTAACTTGTTATTAATAGTGGTAGAATCAACGCATGCATAGTATGCATGTGATCCCACAGAGTAAAACAAGTGCTTCAATACAAACAAATCAATATAGGAAAAATGGCATTAATCTTTCCATGAGATATCTTTGGATAAGTACCTTTCTTGTTAGCTGCAACCAATAAAATTCTAATAGGAAGCAAAAACCTTGGAGTACCGTATTCACTGAGAAATATGATTGGTTATTTCAGTGGGAAATATTTCATGCATATTTAGGACTAGAACAAGTTTAACAATTATAAAAATTATCCCAAATGGTGGTGGGAAGGGATAAAACGGAGCAATGGCATTAGCCATTTCTAACACAAGCTTCTTTCTTTGAAATCTGCAAAAGGGACCTTTTAGTGCATGGAGCATGGAATGGCATTATCCACACACTTCACACAATATTGTCCACGGCAAGGCTTTTGGTATGATGACCTGGCAGCCCTGAACGCGAGGGCTCCACCTAACCGGAGAAATATGTACTCCGTTGGTGTGTACCTTCCATCAAATGTCCGTTTAGAATGTTGCTCCGCATGGACGAACATTTAAAAACAAGAAAATTAAGGCCAACTCTCGTCGAAGTTATTATAGATGAATGTATCTCAATTGTTATTCTATTTAGAGTACAGTGTTGCACTACGCCGGGTCTAGCCAGTCAACTTGAATGTCAGATCCACAAAAGATTCATAATTCTTGTAAAAGACCTTCAAATGATCGTTCATGCAACATTACAATTCAATTTGCATAGCTACTTCTGAAGAGAAGAAAATTTCAAACAACCAGGTCATAATCTTCGCTTCGGATATCTGGTTAAAATTTGGATTGGCAAACAATTTACAAGTTAATTAAAAAACTTTCTTGCAAATATTTCTCTCAAGTGTTGTTTCAATCTAATCGGCAATTATGGAAAAGATTGAAATGAACTATGACGCAGTCGACAACGCCTGCGACGAGCGACGCTAACGGTAGGCAAAAGCCCACATGACCTTTCACTCGAAGCGAACTAAGCATGCGAAGCATGTTAAGTCCGACAAACAATGCAAACGGATATTTATACAAAGAAATTAATTCTACATTTACTTCACTTATTGACTTGGGTAACAATACAGACCTGTATTTGACTATAGGTTGTTTATGCACCAATGCTTATTATAGATAGGAGGATTATCATTTTTTCATTTTTGTGGCTTTCGGCTTGATATTAGTTATTGATATGAAAAATCTCATACAATAATCTATATTAATATTGTAAACTTAAACAATTATACAACTGCTTAAGTTTTACCAAATGTAAGAATCAGTGCAAATATGGTTGCAATTTAAGAGTTGGAAAAATATATTTTATCAATCATCTCATTCCAAGAAGACATTGGTATATCTAAAAAAATGATTGTTCAATGAAAATGGAAAGTTACAGGTTAGACACTAAGGGACAGGCCGAAAGAAATTTCGAGAGCAACAAGAAATAAAAATTGTGACACAATTCACAGATACATGTATTAACCAATGAAATTTTACATCGTATGGTTTTGGTAACTTTAATATTCTCAAAACTGTTCATTATAAAAATCGATTTGGTAAATAGCGAAATATTAAAGGAATGTTAGATGCAGACTTTCCATCGTCGGTAATCGCTACGTGAACAACTGAATGAAAATACCCTTTTGGTAAAGGTTTACCTGGCATCGAAAAGATCACTGGTAACTAAGTCATCAGACACTTCCTGAATAGAAGCTCCACCTGGCGTTAAATATTGTTGCTAACAGGTTTAACAATAAACATATATACTCCAGTAGGGTTGACGTTAAATGTGATTGTAGAAGAACTGTTATATCTTCCTAAGTTATATCCATCAAACACTTCGATCAAATCATACATTTGTCCCGCGTCTAGTCCATTTATGATCAAGGGGTATTTTACTTTTACAAAATTTCCTCCTTGAGATCTATTGATTACTGCAACAGCTTGGCTCCCTTTAGGAAGAATTGGTCGCAACCAAACTTGCACTCCTCCCTATCAGGTAAAATGAAAAAGAAATATTGATGAAAACAATATGGTTACTTAATTCCCTTATATAGTGAAATTAAATTAAATCCTATTTTACTTGTAAATAAATGGTTCCAGTACCACTCCGTTAAAATCAAGAAATGTTAATTAATCTGTGAAAAAGTCAAATCTCAATGTGTTTTTATTGTTAACCAACAAAGAAGAGCATTTGAAAATAACAAAAATTTTTCTGGATTGTGCTGCATATTTTCAAAATATTCATTTAAATCCTGAAAAACCAAATTTTTCATCGATGAAAGTGATATCTTCCTTTACTCGGTCATGCCAAGCGCATTCTCTGCATTTTATTTCTCAAAAACGGGTATTTAACTATGCAAATGAATATTATTTTTTGAAGCGTATTAGACAATATGAATAAAATTGTGGAATTTGTATTGATGGATTTTTAAATTAAGAATAAAGGTCTAGTCCTTATAATTCAGACAAACGACAAATCTTTTTGAGATATGAAATTGTAAATGGCTGACAAACGGGAAATAACTCCGAGGGTACCGACAAATTTGGATGAAATGGTGAAAAGATTTTTGATGTGGTCCGGTAATCCAGAAAAATATTTATCATATCTTCAATCTTTTTCAACAAGCACAGATAATTTCGGCGGAAATGCCCCTAAAATATATCTGCTATATAGATCATCTGATTTTATATATCCTGGGTTTGTGAATCAAAATAAGCTAGGTGATATAGAGCATGGAAAAAGATATGCATGCAAATTAGTCGCAAATTATGATTAAATTATTCTCTGCTTTAGAACACGTAAATTTTATTGGTTCAAACAGTCGCTTTTGCTAAAGAAATGAGAAAATTTGTCTTTTTTAAACAGATTATGTTTGACTCTTTGTTAATATAAGATCAAATGATGTCAGGAAAAAATAAGAATAAATGCCAATTTTCTTAATACCCGAGTGATTAAGTAAATAAACAGGCGCGGATTGAAAGGGGTATACCTCTCTTAAATAAAAAAAGCAAAATCGGTAAAATTGCAGACAGTTTGTCATTCAAATAAGTACTTCTTTTTCCTATTTCTTAGAGGAAGGTACCCCTTCACATAAAATTCTGGATACGCGCCTGAGATTTTCGTATCAAGATCTTTAACAAATCAGTAATTCATATATGACACACCAGATTCATAGGTTTGGCCTGGATTCCCATGGGATCTTGATTAATAGCTATCAGCCTTTTATTCAGCAGTAGTCTTCGGGAACTATTCCTTATATTTCGTAAATCATTTGACATAAGAAGGGGCGCAGCAAACATGCACCACATCCCCATCTGTACTCTCTCCTGGTCATGACTCAATCCAAAATCCCCTACGATTATCTGAAAATATAAACTTCTTTATTAAAGTATTGAAGAATATGTTATTAATTTCAGCTTATGCTTCTAGTGTAGCATGCAACAGATGTATGCAATTACCATTATAAAAAGAGATTTTGGAGGCAGTAACATCATATTGACAAACTAAAGTTTAAAGAAAACACGTAAATATGAAATAAACATTTGTTGTAAAGGTAACAAACACAAGACATGCCAAAAGTATGACATGGTTTAAAATTTTATTAATGGCAAGAAATACTTGAAATTTTTTAAATTCAGTTCCCTGTGATAATAAATAATAGTATACCTCATCCGGATCATTCCATCCTCCAGGTCCTACATAGGACGACATTTTATAGTCGTCTTTAGCCCAGTAATCTATTATACTTATTACACTGTCCCAGGAATCTGTAATGTCATAGTAGGTCCTCCACATATTACACGTTTTTCTAATGGCATTAAAATCAGGCTAAAATGAACAAGAACAAAGTTTTATATTTGCAAAGTATCCTTTTCCAAAAAGTAACTTGCGTATTCTGAGTAACAAACACCAACATAAAATTTAATTTGGATGAAGTGTGAGCTTATTGGTTGCCATTGATTAATCTGGACACATATTTAAGATGATCGACAATGTCGCACGCTAAACTAAGTATCTCGCTTGTACGGAACACCTTATCACAGATAATGCGTTAATTCATATTAATTTTTTCTTTGCCTTTTTCAACATGACTTCATTTAGTCATAATGGAATCGATATTGTTACCTTAATCGTGAGATACGTTGATAGCATCTTTTGTATTACCATGTACCAAGTAACTATAAACGGAAAGAAGAGGAAGCTAAAGAAAAACGAAGGGCTGGACAAAAGGGAAAAGTCTACAGACAATGGCAATCGAAAGTACAAAAATAAAAAGGAACATAATAAATAAAAATATAAAAAAAAAAAAACAAACATACGATCTTGAACAATGCGGAACCCATCTGACAAAAACCGGTGTGAACCCAGGTGGTCCGGAAGGGTGAGCAGTTCCTGCCTCTTCAATAACAACACCACAATGCCCATTTCAATCCGGTATTAGTCATTTCATGGTAAAGGGGAAGGTTTCATGGGATCACAACCTCCAGGCGGAGAAAGAGAACAGTCTGTTTTTGATTAACTCCACAGCTTCACAGTCAGTCTATATCTGTAAAATGGATATTCCATACTGGCCTACAAGATTGTGGTATCGACTGTAACATTTCTGGAGAGATGACTTCAACCGAGGAGCTACATAAATCTGTGTACCTTTTGTATCAACAACCAGCTCTGTCTAAAAAATCGCGGTATTGGACACATGCTCTTGAAAATAGAATGAGCTGTGAGATTTCGGGACAGTTGGAATATTACTGCCAATGAACAGGAAGTTTATAAAGTTAAAGTCATCACGTTTGTTATATAGCCTTTTCTATTGTCTAATTTGAGATGAAGATTGATCAAGGTATGAGGTAGAGATGGGAGTGTCTGTTATGCCTTTTATTTAAAGCTCGTTTTAGTAGATGAGGAGAAGATAATCACCAAAATCGTGCTTTTTCAGTGAAAGGAGGTCAATTTTATTGTCCGTATGTGCGTTAATTTGCCATTGAAAAATTTATCTGCCATTTTAAAATATCTGAAACAAGAAGAAAACTCATAAATTAACAATACAAAAAAAAAAAAAAAACAAGACGAGAATAAACATCAGCCTGAGGAAATGAGATTTTTCGCAATTTGATTGGCTGTCTGACGTTGACATAATAATACCTGTAAGTAAAGGTTAAAGGATGAAGGTAGGTTTTTATTTCAATTAAACAGCTGAATAATAGAAGGTTATGTCCAGAAAAGCGAGAGGCGTAGTCCCGAGCTATTTTAGACATAACCTTCTGTTTCGAAGCTGTTTAATGAAATAAAAACCGTACTGAATCCATAACCAACTTTTAAACCGACAATTAACAGAAAATGCTCTTATTTTGTTGTATTGGAGTACCTTTCTTCATAACATCTGAACAGGTCCAAATCACAAAGTTCTTAACAAACCGACGTGTTTAAACAACAAGCCCAGGTAAACTTTATTTCAATTATGAAAGTGCTTTTATATAGAACGATAGAAAACATCTCGTGAAAACTTTTGTTCATGTATAAAGTTTGTGATAATGGATTATTATGTTTCGACGAAAATTTGGCGGGTACGTGTGATTTAACCATGTTTATTTATTAGGAAGCGTAAATAATCCGTTTTAGCTATACTGCACCTTCTACATTTGTGAAATTTAAAACTGCAAATGCATTTTTTCTTTAGTCCCGCTAAGGCTTTATCAGTACTTTACGTTTAATTTTTAAATAATGTTTCCATTTTCATCTGTTGACTACATATACATGTACTGACGTTTATTAATTTTCCTTTGATGGCCCCCTTTAAATTGTAGGGCCACACTCATTTTAGAGACAGAAAATTTAAAGGCAGAATTATTACCTGCCAAAGGTAATAATTAACCGGTAAATGTGAATTATTAACCTGAGAAGAGTATTTAATTCAGAGTAGGTTTTATTTCAACAAAAGATTCTATTGAAGAATAGAATCGACCAAGAGGAATTGTGAAAATAAAATACCTTGCATAACAAAAGAAAGTTTACGTATCGTTAAAGTATTAAATAAGGATAAACCTCTTGGTCGGGAATAACCCGATTAATAAAACTTGTATCGGTATTCTGGTACACTTCGCTCGGTAACATGTTATAAAACTGTAAATAATAAAAGTCTAACTAATAAAAGTACATGCAAATACCTTTATCTTATATTCAATGTTACTCCAAGGCCACGCACATGCAAATACCATTGGTCTCCCTGTCTTGTTCAGGTAAAATTCCATTATTGGGAAACCTATGTGTTAAAAATTAAAATTAGTTATCTGTCATTTCAAAACAGACAATAGGACATGGCCTGCTATAGGACCTCTTTCATGAGTTGCTTCAGGTCATCAAGAAAAACGTTTCAGTTTATTATATCTAAGCGGGGTGCGCTTGTCCTCAAACGTTTATCTCTCTTAACATTTGTTGATATTCAAGACTATATTTATATCAAAAGTGTATATCTTGCGTTAATATTACTTTTCTCACACTGGGGAAAGGTGGACCTGCTCCCTGCATGTTATTTTCACTTGCCGATGTCATAATTGTCGCTAATTTTTAAACTTTAATTATAGACATCGAAGTAGTACTGCGAGTACTCTTTCAATGTCTATAATTCGTTGTATCATGAATTCGTTTTAATTGCATTTGTTGCTGGTTTTCAGTATCGATCTCGAGTGTTAAATCCATATTAACCGGTTTTATAGTGTGTTTTTATAGACATTTTTTTACACAACTGTCCCAGGTCAGGGGGGGGGGATGAGTGCTCACAAACTGGTTTAATCCCGCCACATACTTTGTGTGACTGTTCCTAGTCAGAAACCTGCAGTCTGCAGGTTTTCATTGTTTAGTTAGTCATTTATTTTTGTTTGTTCATCGTTTTGTCAATACATTAGGTTTATTGTCTTGTTTTATGAAAAGTTTCACATTTTGTTTTTTAGGCCTTTTACAGCTTCTGTAATGGTATGGACTCCGGTTCATTATTGAAGGTAGAATTGGGACTTGTAGAAATTTAAATT
>JAULBM010035185.1:0-10952 GCA_032357055.1 Geukensia granosissima
ATAAAGTAACTAGAACAAAAGTTATCGTACGGAAACCAACCTGTCTACAGACGCCTAACGACAACACCGACGACGACAGCATCATACCATAATACGACCGCAAATTTTTTCGGTCGTATAAAAATGTAAAATGTAACCCCTTAGCTTTCTTTGTATAAGTATTGATTGTAATGACAAACCTATTGAAAATAATTACTTTATAAATTCTAATCCATCTATTTATTCTACAAAAGTTCTCAAATATTATTTTGGACTAGGACGATCCAAAGATTTGACATACATCTGTCTTATACATGTCCAACATAAAAAGGGTTGAAAAGAAACCAACTGCTTTATATAAAAATTCTGTGTATTTTTGCCAAAGTATTTAGGAAGGGTGTGACAGATTATTAAATTGTATACATTCTCACATAGAAATCAGCTGAAGGAAGACCCTTGAGTGAAGAGTCTCTGAATTCTGTGGTAGTCCTGTACTTCATTTAAAGACAAATTTTATTAATATACTTTATGCAAATTTTTAGACTGATACACTTTTCATTTTACATGGCAGCATTTGTTTTTTGTTGAAACAATTTACTCTAAAACCCTCACCACTCTATCACACAAACCACAAAGTGAAAGATGATATTCTCATTGACTGCAATGCTAATTTCGCTACTAAGTAGCGATTGATAAGGGCTTGTGTGTATGAGTGTCACATCACATTGGTTTACAAGGTATTTCTCAGGATAACAATCTGCTCCCAGACCCTCTCCATTATATGTTATTTATATACTCTTACAATTGTCATCCTCTAATAATTTGTGTTGTTGACATAGGAAAAATTGTATAAATACTAACCTGCGTAGCTGGCTTTCTAGCGTGGTAGTTAATTTTGTTGTGTCTGTCAGCTGCTTTATCAGATTGGCCCTTTCTACTTGTAACTGAAGTCTGTAAAATAAAACAAATGGATATTAAACAAAGACAAAATACACTGCAAGTTACTGATACATTCTTGATATCAATTTTTTTTCCATATACATGCAACTACAGTTCATGACTTTAAATGCTATTTCTACTATTAGCAGCAAAATTCTCATAAAACAACAAAGCATTCACTTTAATATTTAAAGAAAATCCAGGAAATCAAATTTAAACAGTCCAATAATTTGAAAATTACCTAAATTAATTTTTTAAGCAGAAACCAAGATGGATTTTTTTCAAAAACACAGACCTTCAAGTCGTTTTTGATCCAAATAAAGGGAATTATATAGGGTTAATTTTTAATGAAAAATAGAACAAAATAGGGCAATTTGATAAATTATAGGGATATAATAGGGATAATTTCTATTTTCCTACATAAAATGCTTTATGAAATACATACCTTTCTACAGCATGATTATTAAGAATGATGACTCTTACCAATTACATCCAAAACAATGATTACATTTCAATCGAGTCTTGATGATGACTGCATTAAAGGAAAACGACAAGGAGATCAAGAATTTTCAAGTTAAATGCAGATGAGAAATAACCAACATGATAATTTTTGACCCAAAATTTTTAATTTATAGGGATAACATAGGGAAAAGGGTCATATTGTGTAAAAATATAGGGCTTATAAGGCATTTACAAAAAGATCAGGATTTTATAGGAAAAATAGGAAATATAGGGCAGCCTGAAGGCCTGAAAACACGCAATTATTAGTATCACTGCAGTCAAGCCCAGAAGACATCTCAACATACCTGTCAGCAATTTGTTTATTGGAGATTTCAGCAGCATGGTTAATATCAAATTCTAACTGTTGTATTTTGTTCTGGACGGCCCGAGTATCAGCTTCACTTCGTCCTTTCATATCGATGCTTCTTAGCTCTCGCAGTAATTGCTCTTTTTCATTAATTAACATCAATCTAAAAATAAAACACAAAATAAAATAAATAAAATTAAATATTTGGATCATTCTTAATCATCAAGAAATGTTCTATAAGGGACTTAAGTATAGATTTCTATTCTAAATTTGCTTCAAGAACACACTGTAAATTTCATGTAATAATCAAAATACTTATTTCCTACCCTAGTTCACGATTCACACACTTCTTCCAATTAACCCTTTGTCAATTGTTCTGTCAAGATCATCTGTCCACTTTAACTAAATCTGATCACTATCCTGTGAACTTTGACCTATGCTTATCTCACTGTCAAGTCTCCTCACTTTAATTAAATCTGATCACTATCCAATGACCTTTGACCTGTTCTAACCTCATTGTCAAGTCTCTCCAATTTAACTAAATCTGATTACTATCCAGTGACCATTGACCTGTGCTAACCTCATTGTCAAGATTATGTACATCTGAGCTCTATCCTGTGACCTTTCAACTGCTACTAACCTGTCTTTATCCATCTCATTCTGTCCAGGGATCATCTGTTCCTCAACTTTAGCCAGTTTGTGTTTAAGATCTGACAGTTTTGTTCTGGCCTCATCATATTTCAACCTTAAACGTGTAATCTCAGCAATGTATGTACCACCTCGCAGACCAACCTAACAAAGAAAAGACATTTTTTACAAGTGTTCCTTTGGCAACTGTCATTTAAAAAATCACACTGTAAAAGTTTAACTGATATTACATTACAATTAATTTCAAAAAGTTTATGTCTACTTTACATCTTCCATAACCTCATCAAGGTCTATAAATGAATGACTTATTTCATACCAGCAAAATATGTATTATATGCTCCAAAACTTAAAATGCAGTTGAACTTTGTGAAAACAAAGAAAAGTTTTCATAAGACATTTGAAACTGTAACTAATAAACGGAAAAAAAACAATGAGTTACCTCCCCTCTCAGGTCAGTCTGTGACGCAGTATTAGACATATGAGGTATTGATAACGTAGATACATCTGGAGACGAACCACCATTTTTATGGCCCAGGAAATCTTCTTTTAATTTAGCCAATGACTGAAATAGAAATGACCAGCATAAATCTGTAATTCTACAACAATTACAACAATTAGAAATAAATATGCTTCAAAAATGACATATCCTGATCATTGCATGATTTCCGATATTTGTTTAGGTATTAATATTTGTGGATTCCCTTTTTTGTGAAAATATATTTGTTTACCTGTTTGCAACTTTAATATTTCGTATATGCTGCCATCCTGTAGTGTTTCCAAGTTTTAAATTAACATTTCCAGGCTACGAGTTTTCACAATAAAATCCATAATCTAAAAAGTATCTGGCAACATAACATTTCACCTAAATGAATATAATTTCATTTGCTCACCATTTTTTTCGTAGAATTACATGTACTTTGAACAAACTCTGGGCTATTCAATTCAATGGAATTGGGTTGATAGGAAGGAAGTTCTAAATCCCTCCAAAACCAACATACCTTTGTATTTATTTGCATATCACTCATAGGGAGATCCCCATCAATGACCTACAATCCATGCAGAAATTTTAATTTCCCATAGGCCTAACAACCTTCACACATCCATTTCAATGTATTTGTCCTAAGTTAACTTACCTGCATGAGACTTTGTTTTTCTTGCTCTCCATGTCTTAGTGATGTTTGGATCTGCCTGATCTCACCCATAATGGCAACCGCTTGGGTTCTAGTATAGTTACCATTCTGTCCAGACAACTTCTGGTCAACCCTTCATGTTAATATATAGAATAATAACTCAAATATATGCTCTGATACCCTATACCGATAACATCTTGTCAACACCTTCATATAATACTTTTACATACAGTTTAAATATGACAGTACGGCCTACCTGAGTTGTATTCAGGTAGATATATAGCCAGTTTAAATCAACTGGACTAATGGAATATTTCTTTAGCTCACTAGGTAGCATGGCTTGCAGGTAACATAGAGGTCCCAGGTTCGGTTCACAGTGGTGGCAGTTGCAATTTTGTGTTGTCAATAATGCTCTCCTGTTACATTAACTATGGAGCTTAAACACCTATTGCAGGACCAAATAAATCAGAAGGAACTAACTACTCCAATAATCAAGATATGAACAGAAAGAGATATGAATTAAGTTAAGGTGGTTGTCAGTTTTAAATAAGAACATATATGTAAATAAAAGACAATAATATTTGCCACGGTATAACTTTAATAATATATACAAAAATAGATAAAAAACAAAATTACATAGGTTTACAGTTGTAATAAATAATACTTTAAAGTTAAAAAGTGAGCACTTTGCATACAAAATAACATATAAAGCACAAGGAAAACTGTGAAACTGAAGAGTTAAATGTCAAAATATCCTTTATCTCAATAGTGACCCTGAGATTTTATTTGCGATTATGCTTATTTAAGTAACAAAGTCCGATATAAAAATGACTTCTGTACACAAGAACCACCTTCACAATGGTCTAGTTAATGTAATTTTGAAGACCAATATTTGACTGTACTGTAGTTTCAAATTCTCACTTTGAGTTTGATGACCAATATTTGACTATACTGTAGTTTCAAATTCTCACTTAAGTTTGAAGACCAATATTTGACTGTACTGTAGGTTCAAATTCTCACTTTAAGTTTGAAGACCAATATTTGACTGTTCTGTAGTTTCAAATTCTCACTTTGAGTTTAAAGACCAATGTTTGACGATACTGTAGTTTCAAATTCAATCAGTATCCAGTGTAAATTAGTATCCAGTGTAAATTACTGTTCTGAAATGACTAATTCAAACTAAAAATTGTCCTCTGACAGGTAAAAAGGGGAGGGTTGAGTGCTCACAAATTGGTTAAACCCCCACCATACTTATTTGCCTGTCCCAAGGCAGGAACCTGTAGGCCAGTAGTTGTCTTTGTTTAATTAGTTATTTATTGTTATTTGTTCACTATTTTTGCAAATGATTAGGTCGACTGTCGTGTTTTATATATAGTTTCACATTTTGTATTTGGTGGCCCTTTACAGCTTCTGTTATGGTATGGATTCTGGTTCATTGTTTAAGGCCGTAATGGGACCTGTTTCAGTTTAAATTCTACTGCCGTTTGGTGGGTGGCTGTCTCATGGACAATCATGCCAAATCTCCTTTTTTTATATCTCTCTTCTATGGTTTTCTTTGTTTTATAGTTAAAATGTAAATACATGTATAATGAATTTGGTTTTTGGCCTTTTTAATTAATAATGTACTCTGCTTGCAAGTTAAATTGAAGTTGTGTATTGACAAGCTATTTTACCTTGACAGTGTTTCCAGACCCTGTTCTTTGTAATGCATCTCCTCTCTAATGAGATCCAGTTCCCGTTTGAGTCGAGCCACCCTCTTTCTGGCATCACTGACATCAGCCTTAAGAAGATCTGGGTCATACTTACTACTGCCAACACTTGAAGTTGAGTTTACTGCAATATACATAAATAACTCAATGACAGTGAACAAGTTGTGCTAAAAGGTGTAGTTTACTTTTGGTGTAATGCATCAAATTATTGGAAGGCAATGAAATATGCTTTGTTTCTCTGTTAGAGCAAGAATGAGTAGGTAATAGTTATTAAAGTACTTTATCTGACGGATACAAATTTTCTTGTTTTGGAAAAATATTATCAGTTCTTGAACTCATGGTTTCATTCAACATTGTGAAATGCAAAGGGAAATAAATACTTCATTGGGAACATGATTGTTTGGTTATGGTTTTACCGAAAATCTATGAAAAATGGTACCTCATAAACAATACTTTTACAGTACTACTGTGATTGAATGAATGCTGATTAAACACCTATCAACGATATTTTAAGGTTAATTTTTTTCAAACTCTTGATCTAATAACCTGAAGTATAACTGATATTAACTGGTAAAATAATTTCAAGTGAAGCCAGATTGGTTTGGATATTTCTATTTACTCACATTTAAATAAATTGTGCACTGTTTCCAACTCAAGTTGGAACATGTAAATGCCTCATCAAACATGTTGGACAACTCTTCCAACACTTATCAAATATTTGATGGAGTTTTCAAACAGGTTTGTCGAGGTGTTTACATGATTAGAGTCAAGTTGAAAACAGGCGCACAACAAAGTTTGAAGGAACATGAGTTTGAACATTTAAATGCATCTCTAGAGGTGTGACAATATACCAGTATATAGATATAATCCAATATGATTCAACAAACCAGATTCACTGAAACAAAATTTCAGAATATCAATTTTTTTCGAAACAGTAAAAATTTAGACTATGCACAAAAAGTTGATTAGAATAGTCATTTTCAACATTCGGGAAAGTCAAATATAGGACAATTTGTATTAATTTGTTTAAGAACAGGTTGATGCCTCTTGTCAAAAGATATGACTATTTAAAAATATAAAATAAGTTTAAAAATAAAATACTTAATCCAGTCAAGAAACCCCAACATGATACATATCGACACATATTAAGAAACACTTGCATTTTATTGATATTTCACCATACAAATACTCATCCCAAAATGTAGTGTCAGTAAGGTTATACAGTACAAATATGTTATTTTTAACTCTTATCACTGATCAATGGGGATGAAAAAATTATTGAGAATTATATATATTAAAGGTACACTCCATTTGACCTAAAACAAACAAATGTTCTCCATGCATGTCATTTCAAAAATGATTAAGTACCTTCATGTGACTTTACATAAATTTGATAATTTACAACATGTAAATTCTTTTTAGAAACCTGGAAGGCCAAAATAAAAATTAGCATGTTTGCCCAAACCCAACAGTCCCAAAAATTCCTTCCTAGCCAAAAATTTGTCTTAAAATTAGTTATTAAGTAAAATCAGTGGTGTCAATAATAAAACGAATTAAAAGATACCAAATCGGCATAGAGAAATTGTTAAGAAGACAGACCAGATCATGGAAAACAAAACAAGACATAATGAGAGCATAACTCACAAACAATATTCCTGCTCCCGCATGGATTTTCTGCCTTGAAATGAACTAAGATGAATTTTCTTCCTATAGAGTCACAATCTATGTTAGTTATAACTTCATAATAACATCAATGGGAAAAATTTCCAAGTTTAAATGTATTTTATTTGCAAATTTGTGCAAAATGGATCAGACACAAGTTAAACTAATTCATAAGGTCTTCTCCTGCTATACAATATCTTACAATTTTAGCATGCAAATATATACAAATTAATGTTACAATAACACTTGTATAAACATACAAAAGGGGGAGAAAAAAAAAGAAAAAGAAAGACATAGATGTGATTTTGATGATGATGTGTGTGGGTTTTCTTTTAGGTCTGTTATTTTGTTAAACAATTGTCATTTGTGAAATGGACATTTCTTACTGGTCAACCAAATCAAGATGGCAACTGAATATTTCTGGCCTTATGACTTTATAAAGTTTTTCAACAAGAAATCTGTGGTTAAGTAGACTTCTTGTCAGCAACAGCCCTATAAAACAGACAACAACGGTTCAACAATAGAAGACTTGGGACAACATGTTTGATCGGGTGACAAACCTTTGAGGAACATACAAAAAACATAGACAATGTTGTAGTCAATTCATCAGATGGACCAGTCAAACATTTAAGCCGAAATACAGAAACCATTTGATAAACTAAAATCTGCAACTTTGACTGTAAACAGATATTTTTTTCTGACATGGAAAAGAAAAAAAATTATGAACCTGAAATCTTCATATTTCTAAGTTTTGTTCCCAAGTTTTAGTCAATGCTGTTGTGTAATAGTGAATGTTTCTGAAGTAAACATGTTTAATAGTATTAAAATTAGTTAAATACTTTGATATCATGTATTTAATGGGACTCAGGACTGTGTCACAATAAGAAAGCCAACTTATCCCGTTTGCTGTCGTTGGGTACTAACGACCATTACTGGATGATTTCCTGTTGGCTGGATAATTACGACAAGAACTGCATGATTTCATGTTGGTTGGATACTTACAACTAGTTCTGGATGATTTCCTGTCAGTTGGATACTTACGACTAGATCTGGACGATTTCCTGTTGGTTGGATATTTACGACTATTTCTGGATAATTTCTTGTGAATACTTATGACTAGTTCTTGATGATTTCTTATGGATACTTTCGACTAGTTCTGGATTATTTCTTGTGGATACTTACGACTAGTTCTGGATGATTTCCTGTTGGATACTTATGACTAGTTCTGGATGATTTCCTGTCAGTTGGATACTTACAACTAGTTCTGGATTATTTCTTGTGGATACTTATGACTAGTTCTGGATGATTTCCTGTTGGATACTTACGACTAGTTCTGGACGATTTCCAGCCTGTAAGAGTATCAGTCAGGTGTTGATATTCATCCTGAGCTATTATCAATCTTTCTTCCTTAACTGAGTATATTTCTTTTTTGGCCTGAAATTTATAAATTTGGCATTTAACTTATCTCAAACATTCATATCAATATCTGGTTAAAACCACAAAAATTTAAACCTCATAAAGCATTATTGTTTAAGGAAGATTCACCCTTCATACTTAAGCTTTGTCAAACTGAAGTGTTTAGTTAGATACTACTTTAAGCTTTTAACCAATAGTTCAATGTTTCTTTTTTGCTAAAGAGAGCCCCAGTTATATGGGATAGGCACACTTGTTTTATATTTCCCACTAAAATTTAAAATTAACTTGTATTACAATCTTTCATTTGTACAACTATTTAATTCTTCTTGGACTGAATTTTGTCTGCATGTTTACTGTGTTATTGTCATGTTTTTATTGCATTTTCATGTTAATCTTGTGGGTCCAAAATTGAAATAAAGAATCATTCTATTCTATCCTATTGTACAAGCAAGGCATTACCATTTGTTGAAGGTCCAATATTGTGGATTTCAAAAAACTTTGAAGTTTGCAATATAAAAATAGGAGATGTGGCATGATTGTCCCGAGACAGCCATTCACCAAATGACAGTAGAATTTAAACTTCAACATATTTTTTGAATAGAAGCTATGGGATTGACAACTAGTATTTTGTACACAAATGGTCTTTTTTAAAGTCGTTGAAAACTGTCCCCATAGAGGAAACAATTTCTTTTTTTTTTTGTTTAAATTGGTTTTTCTTAATCTTCTACAAATTTTAAAGAAAAAATTGTGAGCTGTGAATCTGACATTTTCAACAAATGTACATGTTTAATTGAAAATAATAATTAAAAAACCCTTAAATTGGATGGTTAGTTTTAAGTAAAATCAATCGCCAAATTCAGAAAATAAATGTTTCCTTTTTTGGACTATTATTTTAAATTCAAGTTAAAAGGTGAGAGAACTTCAATAAAAATCTTTGTGGTTGAATGGTATGTTAAGTATGAACATAAATTATAATGATTACTAATCTACAATCACCTTTCTATGATTATACTGATATTATGAGCAATATAACATGTTATATATATTGATATTTTATTAAAAGTTGGAAAGATGAGATATTTCCCTGTCTGCATTTAAAATTACTGAATCATTATGGTTGTTTCTAGTCATTAATATACCAATTATAATGTGTTGGTTTTTCTTTTTTGAACTGAAATATTTTTTTCTGATTTAAGACAAGCCAGGTATTTTAATAATTTAATGAAAATAAAGTGGTACAATGATGGCCTAACTTTTGCCCCAAATTAAATTTTCAAACAACATAAACAAGCTGATTTTACATGTACTACTTGATAAATACTTCATCATAATCAGATCCTATTTTTCTCTTGAGATTTCATAAATTGCGAAAAATATGTAACTTGGGTCTAATTTGGAATTTTCCCGCATTTTAAGGAAAACTAGCACTTTTTAAACAATTTTTGGTCCCAGCAACATAGCTCAGTCTTCTAATTTATATATATGAATATGGAATTTCCAGAGAGACCAGATCCACATCTTACCAACATTTATCACATTAGGATATAGGATTTACCTTCATCAGACAAGCAATAGGGCCATTAAAGGAATTTCGTAAAAAAAAGCACTTTTTTAACAAGGTTTGCAATTTTGCCCCATAAATAGTAAAATGCAAACTTCAGCAATTTTCTAATAAATGCTTTCAATAAATATGACAGTTTAACACTTAATTAATGGGAAATGAATGGATTGGTGTTTGAACCCTTTCAGCAAATAACAGAATTTGCAATTAGCAGGTATACAACTAAATGAAGACCACTGTAGTAAAGTCTCAATGGCAATTACTGTATACATCTCATTTTTCATATATTCTGGTAGTCCGTGAACATTTTAAACAAACTGACCAACTGACCAATAGTCAGTTTTAACCCTGCTTTTACAACAATTTGAATATATCACCTGAAGATCATCCTGGGCAGTAGTAAGATATTCTTTTAACATATGTTCCTGTGTACTTCTCCATTCCTGTCGAGGGTCTTCCAACTGGTTTATTTCTGTAACAATAACATATAAAACATCAGTCCTTCATCGATTTGAAAACTAAACTTTTGTTTGATGAGGACAAGATGTCACTTTCCATTTTATTGGTGGAAGATAAGTTTGTTTTTGTTTTGATTGGGGTTTAATGCCACTTTCAACAATATTTCAGTCATATCGCGGAGGTCAGTTTTACTGGTGGATGAAAGCCGGAGTACCCAGAGAGAACCACTGACCTTGGGCAGGTAACTGACAAACCTTATCACGTGCAATGCAAGTTAAACGCAACCCGTTTTTGTATGGTACAAACCCAGGCGCGAACTCCCGCCGTATTGGTGACAGGTTACAGTGATCTGTACAGGTAAGTTTAAATCAACTTCCTAGACCACTCAACCACCCAGGCCCAATATAGTAAGTGAGAACTAGACCAAAGCATGAAAACTTGACCCTAGTCAATGGACCATGAATTTGAGGTTAAGGACAAAAGACATGTGGCAAACTGACATGTGCTCCTAATAATCAATAATCACACCCAATATTGTTGACTTACCACTAATATTAATGAGAAATAGACCTAAGCATGAAAACTTGACCCTAGTCAATGGACTATGACATTGAGGTCAAGGACAAAAGACATGTGGCAGA
>JAULBM010035196.1:0-10952 GCA_032357055.1 Geukensia granosissima
GTCCGTAGGCGGCCAGTTACAAGGCTAAATTTTCCGCCCCTATCCAACCCGCAATTTTTACAGTGGCAGTCTAAAAGCGCTTAAGTATGACCTAGATAAAGTAAATTTTAAAAAATGGCGCACATTTCTTTTTTTTTTTCAGACCTTCTCTTCCGATTTATATAAGAAGAATAACTTTTAAATTTCCATTCAGGTGCGCCTCAAACCATTTTTGCATGTCATCTAATCCTAGTTTAATTTCTTAATTATTACACAATGTTGACAATGTATACTCTCGGTCTCGCGCTAGCACGTGCAAAAAGCCACCTCCGGCAAACAAATGGCTGATTTTACAATGTAAAATTCCCGTAGAGAATTGAAATCTCGGCGCAGCTTAAAATACATCGTGATTGCTAAAAAGTATTATTGCAAATTGCTTGAACTTTTTTCAGTTTACAAAAAAAGCACTCTTTGATATGAATACGGTGGACAGTTTTTCTTTCATAACCTTTTTACCCGTTTCAACAAACTCTGACATAGAGTATAGTAAATTTTACGACACTCTGTATTGATCTTTTGGGAATTAGCGGACACATTTGGACTATTTAAAAAAAAAACATGACTTCTCCTTTTTTACCGAAAATCTTGTTATCATTTCAGCTAAGAAATCGCAAGATAAAGCTCATCAAATGCATTGAGGAAAATGTTAAGAAAAATCAGACAAAACTCAGTTACATTTTAATCAAAATTTTACCGAGAAGATTTCTATGAGTTATATTCCCTTAAAAATCGAAATATTCCCTTGAAAATCGAACATTTCGTAAACATTTTATTAGGAAACCGTAAGACCTCTAAACCTTGAACACTCACTAAACAATTGCAACTTAGGACTACTACAGTACATTAAAAAAAGTCAAGGCCAAAGGTCAAATATAAAGGTAACAGATGCATTCAAGTTTTTCCTCGTTTAACATGTTATGAAGAAAATGTTTATCTAATAGAAGAGATCTTTATTTGATTATAAGAGTCCAAAATAATTGGACTTTGAAGTCTATCAGTAGTATGAAAATGATAATTTTAATCTTTTATATGCCATTTTTGTTCTTAGTAGCTTGCAATTTTATTTAGCAGCCATTTTAAAATAATTTGAAAAGAGAAAAGATAACTACATTTGCTACATTGGGCCAAATTTATTGGATCAAGCGTTATGATCATAGACCCCAAACCATTTTTTGGTCCAAAATGAAGGTTTTTGATAATATTGAATGGTAGGATACAGAATGAAACTTTGAATTGAAAAAATGTTCTTTATGTGCAATAAATTAAGTTATTTCGTTGTTAAAAAAATGTTCAGCTTAATATGATCTACAAAATGGGGCCAACATCAAGGTCAAAGTCCCTAGCAACGACTCAAAATAATAAGAAACCATATATTTCTAAATTAAGAAGTCCACGAGTAGTATAAAAATGGCATTTGTGTTTTTAAAATACCGTTGACTGCTCATTTACAGAGAATATTGCGGGAAAGACCTTACATTTGTTCTCCTAAGATATAGCCTATCTTTTTATTGCAGCATACAGCCAATACCTTAACGAAGAAGTCAACGCACAAGAATTTACTAAATGTGAAGGCACCAATATATATTACTGTGACAACAAGCAAACAGAATGCATCGCAAAAGAGAAAATATGTAACGGCGTGAATGAATGCAGTACTGGACGTGATGAAAGTGTTGAGGAATGCGGTGAGCTGTTAAATAAATGAAATATCGTCTAAAATTGTTATCAAAAAATAATAACTCAACGCCAATCAAAACCTATTTATTTTACGCAAAAACACACGATAGCAAATGGAAACCATTAGACAGATAAAAAATATGAATTCAAATGTTTAGGTATACAGTGTATGTTTACAATTTATATCATTCCTAATAATTCAAGACAGTATTATATTTTTATTGCTATTAAAAGATTCAAATCTCTTGTTTTACTTATAATAAAACAACCTGAGAAATACATAAAATTTTAATATTTTTACTCGTTTTTCCGCTCTTCCTTTGAATCAAGTGTGAGCAATAAACTTCATGTATAAAATCATGAAGATTAGTGAAACGTATATATTTGCACTGATATCGCAAGTTAGGACTCTCTAATAATCAGAAAGCTGTTTGCAGCGGTGGTTTCTGGTTTTCAGAATGTTTTGTCGATATAACCAGTATAAGACGGTGCAAAGTGTTACTGTAAATTGAATATTTGTTGTTTGTCGATTGATTGATTGATTGATTGATTGATTGATTGATTATGGTTTAACGCCGATTGTTGTTTGTCAATATGGTTTTAAATCTTACTATTCAGCAGCAAATTTCTGAAATGAGTCTTGAAGAGGTTCACTACAGTTTTTGTCTTAAATAAATCTTAACGATATTTACTACCTTTCTGTACAACACTCGATTGCGACAGTCGTTGCAGGGGCGGATACAGGGGAGCCCTGGGATGAATTCAAATGCATAAGTGTTAAGGGATAAGTATGGAGTACATTTTGGTCTTAATCTACATTAAAATTGAGAAAATTGATGTATCAAGAGATCCACAAAAAGTGCTCCTCCCTTTTCCAAAAGTGTTGATGCGCCTCTGCGTAGGTTCGATCCTTAGCCAGATAAAAACAAGATGTTAAAATTGATACATGCTGCTTAAGCAACATTCAATCAATCAATCAAGGTACAAAAGTATAAAAATGTCAAAGGATAATAGATAACCGAAAACTAATGTCTTATTATGATTCAACAAATCAGTGGTAAATAAAAGGAATTCGAAGATACAAAAGGGGCAGACGTCCGAGCCAGTATCCTTTCTGATCTTAAATAAATCATTTAAAATATTCTAAATTAAATTAAATATTATTTGCACCTCTGATAAATTTATAAATTGTTAATTATGTGCTGTTTTTAGTTACAGGTCAATATAAGTAGAATGTGTAGTAATCTAGCAAAGGAAATCAGAAATCTCTTTTCTTATGAAAGAAAAAGATTTTAAATTTATTATAGATATTTCCTTTTAAAATTATATTTGATTTTTAAAACCCTTTCCCCGAGTGTTTCTGATGAGGGTTAACGAAGAAAAGCACATTATTGGTATCTTAAACATTGATATGTATAGTGTTTTGTTTGTTATAGTACAATCCTGTACATACCATCAGGTTTCTTCAAACTCTTTTAACCGCCTCGATGGTTTAATGGTTAGCGGGATCGAATGCACAACGGCCAGGTCAAACCAAAGACATTAATATTGGCATTTGCTGTTTCTCCGCTGATGACACACCATTTAGGAGTAAGAACACAGACTGGTCGGCCCAGAGTCAGAATAATGTGTCTGGGTAAAGTGGCATGTCCTGCTGCTGACTGTTGTTTTCGTGAGTTAGCAGGTTAAAAATCTGGCTCAGTTTGTCGGTCTAGTACAAGTTTATTCAGCATCTCTTATAAATATGGTGTCGTTGACGTAATTTATACAGGTTGCCTTTAACATTCATTACCTATACTTGTACTGTTTCTTTACAAGCATACAGTCCGCCAAAAGTTAAGCATCACCAAAGTATTTTACAATATATTTTTTTAATTAGGCAATCTAGTAAACATTTAATACATGTACATGCAATTGACCATCATAACTTTTATGAAAAAATACAGGTAAGATGTCAAGCGATAAATCATTGGACATTTAAATCAAGTTTCAAAACCTGTCCTAAGTGTAGGAACTGTTGTTCGCAGGCTGCATTGTTTTCGTTTGCATGCTCGTAGACAAGTGAAACTCCCAGAATTACCTTGAGAGACACCGCCAGGCACGCCTACAGTTGTCTAGACTCCATCGTCTCTGGAACCTACGGAGTTGGACGCGAATTCATTGGTCCGATGAAAGCAGGTTCCTGTTGAAGCCTGTGGACAGTCAAATGCGTGTTTGGAGGGAACGGAATACAGTACTGAACAGCAACATCGTTCATGGAACTATTGCATATGGTGGCGGTGGCTGCTTTTCAAATGACTGCAAGCCTCCGTTACAGGCTATTGACGGTACCCTAAATGGCCAAAAATATCGAGATGACATCTTGCACAGCTATGTTTTGCCTCATTTTGAGAATCATGCACTTGCAGACAGACCAGTGTTCCAAGAGGACAACGCTCGGCCACATCGAGCCCGGATTGTAAGGGACTGTATTGAAGCCGAGTCCATTGAAACATTTCCATGGCCCTCCATGTCACCGGACATGAACTTGATTGAACATGTATGGTACTATGGCCCTCCATGTCACCGGACATGAACTTGATCGAACATGTATGGTACTATGTCGGTCGTAAAATTAATCAGCTACAACCGAAATGTCAAAACCTGAATGAATTACGGGTCGCTCTTATCGACGAATGGCAGAGGTTTCCACAGTATGGGGTTCGGCGTTTGGTCAGAGGAATGAGGAGGCGTGTTGAATATTTACAGCGGAAGCGCGAAGGTTATACTAGATACTAACGATCCTATCGTTAAATGACAGTTTATGTACACATAATTCATCTGAATAAAGTTATACTTCTATTATTTTGAAAAGAGTGTAAAAAAGATCTCAAAGTGAAGCTTAAAATCGCCTTGTGTGTTGTTGATTTTTCGCCCTTTTTTAATTATGTCAATATGTACCATAAATGTCCTTTGTCAATTCGGATCACTGATTTAAAAAAGGTCGTTGATTCATATTTAATAAAGAAATAAAGGCCGGTTCACAAGCAAATTAAACGTCTAAACCATTTTTTTGTCTGTCCAAAAATATAAATATCATCAAAACCAAGGTGATACTTAACTTTTGGCGGACTGTACATATAGAGCACTAGTAAATAGAATTGAGGCATGAGTGGCATTGCTTTATAAAGTTTAGGAAGCCAGTATATTGTAGGAACTTGCATATTGTCAGATTCAGCCTTCAACTGACTGGCAACATTTAGATGTTCATTTAAGATTTGTTAATCTGTCAAGTTAGAACTACGAATTTCATTGCAGAGGACATCTGTATAATACATCCGACAGACAACTACAATATAATTGGCTGCATTATCTACAGGAACAAGCACACGTTTTATGAAGTTCTTTAATTTTACGTTTTATTCTGGAAACAGCATAGTATGTTGTACGTGTATCTTTATAATTCGTTTCAGTATATCTACTTTATTCCCATTACTTTATTCATGTATTTATTTGTCTATGCCTTTCTTACAGTATTTATCCGAAATTTTTTTATTGATACATTTTTGCAATATGCGTGTAGAGATTTTTCGACATTCGTCAAATTGATTTTCGCTGCAGGGCGATAATTAGGTCCCTTTTTAGCTTAACTGACCGAGGACCATGTGAGCTATTACCGTCTCTTGGCGTCTGTCGTCGTCGAAAACATTCTGAAAAAATCTTTTCTTCTGAAACCCCCAAATGGATTTGGATGCAACTTTGTATGATTGTTTCTTAAGTTTAAATACACGGCTGTTTGAGACAGGTGAGCCATTACAGGCTCCTTGGAGCCTCTAGTTAAGGAAGGCAAAATACTCTAGGCTTTATCGATGTTAAGGTCTCCAGTAATAACATGACCACAGTGTTCATATTTATATTTCGAACTAATTAAGACAGTCGCATGAATCTGGATAGTTGTTGTTAATTTCCATATCTTAAGTAACATCAGTATGGCGCGAACCACAAAAAATACATTTTTTCAATAAAAGATACTTAAAATGAAATTTTCTCTACTTAAATTCAATTTAAGTAACTTAACACCGTTCAATATATATTTATCAGAACGTTGGACGGGTGTAATTGTATACTGTGTATATAGTTTATTTTACATGTTCCAACAGCTGGGCATTAAGTTTTAATAGAATTGTTCACTAGCTGGGTGTGAACTTTCTTCAAGACATCAAAAAAAAAAAAATAATAAATAAATAAATACACTGAGCACTGAGTAAAAGATTATTTTTTCAGGTATGCTGTCCTAAATCCATGTAGATAAACTTGCATGCAGCCTTTCAAGATATATAAGTTAATGTTTACATTAGTAAATGTGTAACATTTATCAGCACATAGAATTGGTGTACATTGCAGTTGGAAAGATATTTTCTGTTTTAAATTGTGTTTGGACACCACTTTTTTTACTGATAAAATTGATAAAATCCACAAGGACACGAGTTTTTTCCAAACAAATACTTCGAACTAATTTTTTTACTTACTTAAAAACACAAACTATTATACCAATATGATGTAGTATCAGCTTTAAAGAAAAAGTCCAGATTTTTCGTGAATTCCATTGGAAAAAAAAACTTGGCTAAATACAAAGCATTTTGGAGGATGAGATAAAATATGAATAGTTTAAGTTTTAAACATTGTGTTAAACTATTAATCGATAAGGTATTACGGTTGCCATATTTTAAGATAAATATTTATTTTTCTATGATTTTATATTAAAATAAAAAGAATTGGCACGTAATAAGAAAAATACATATTGAGCATATAACAAAGTTTCAGTGATATCTAAGATAGAATAAAAAAAAATGGATTTCAGAAAATTTACTTCTTTTTATTCCAAAGTTGCAGCTTTTGTTTGATAATTTGCAGCTTCAAAGTTGACGAGTTGATGATAAGAAGTATCTTGTTTAATTTTACGTTTAATCCTTCCTTTGTACCCGGCATGCTTGTAACCGCTGGACCAAACGAACTTAAATCTTACATGAGCATCTTTATGATGTCCTCTATAAAGTTTGCATATATCGTTCTAGCTGGTCCTATAACCATCGACAGATCTTGTTTCTGATTAGTTTCAAGCGACAATTACTCAAATGGATTCTAAAGGTAAATTGCAGTTGTTTAGAGTTTTGAGTTAAATCTCGCAATTGCAACTTTTGGTAATTTCCAGGAACACTCTCAGACCTTTTGTCTTAAAAAAGCAATTCGAAATGATACACTTATATAATCAGTTGATAAGAAGTCTTTGGATTTAAAATTATGGCAATTTCTTTTTTATTTAACTTATTGAAAGTCTCTTAAACCTGGTACATTTGTACCTCATCATATAAAATCAAAAGATACTGTTTCCAGCGACGGCGAAACAATTATAAATTTTCCGAAATTATGATGCATTTCTTTGTTTTAGATGCATATAATTTAATACAAATTAAAAATGTATATGTAACAAGAGATTTGTTGTTTTTGAAAGCTATTTTTTATTTATAGGATTAAATGTACACTTCAACGTATTCATGTAACTGGTACTTTTTAACCTTGTAACCACTGTTCTTCGATTTAAATAGCTTGTCTTATCCTGTGGTTTGGCCTCAATACCGCATCGATCGAAAGAGAAAATTTATGGCGAACGTTGTAATACACTAATGAATAACTGCCGGACTAGTTTGTCGCCGAGTTTTATTGGATTTCTTTTACTTGTTCTTCTTCCGTATCTTCATATAGGTAAGTGATAGAGACGACGACATTTTCATTCAAAATTTCAACGTCTAAAATTACACAGCGTGTCATCAAATCTTATACATATACATGGTATATGTGTGTTGAAATGTTTTTGTGTATAAACATTGCTATGTAGAGATGCGTGTTATATTAAATTCTTGACAGAAATAGTTCTGTTAAAATTTATTATGTAGAAATTTCTGCATAACTCGAATGAGTAATGGTAGGTGATAATCTGATCCGGGCATCATCACCGCGTTAAAAATTTGGTCGATCTCACTCCTTATTATACATACATAAAGTGTTTATTGGGGAAGTATTTCAATGGCTTTTGTTAACAACGTGAACACTATATATACAACATCAAAAAACTTACCACATGCACACAACATTGTTAAAACTTTCTATTCATTTTTCGCATTCTGGCTATTGCTTTTAAAATTGTAGTAAAAAGAAAGCAAAAGACTTGTCCGCAGCGCTCTTGCAGTTGCCTTGGACATATATTTGAAGTGAAGACTATTTCAACAGAATGCCAGGTTAAAAGCAAGAAAAACGAAAGATACTCACGTTCGTAGTCAGCATATCGACTTTTAACCATTGAATCACTATTTCTAAGCAATATTTGCATTAGTATCATAATAACCGGGACCTCTTGTGGTATAAATTTCGGTGTTACCGCCGTCCGTAGACGTGCTACACGTAATTTTGTTGAAACATTTTTTGCATGAGGATAGCCGGGGCCTCTTGAGGTATAAATGACGGTGTTACCGCCGTCCGTAGACGTGAAACACGATATATATTTTTAATTTTGCATGAGTATACCCTGGACCTCTTGTGGTAAAAATGTCTGTGTTACCGTAGGGACTCAATGTCACTAATAAGGCCCAAACTGGTGTCTCTAGGTCTTGTCTTAATTAATTAAAGCAGATTTTTAACACTTATTGTTTCACACCAAGGCCGAGAATGATAAAAAACGATACTGGTCTGCGTTACTGACGCCAGTCTTAGATATTTATCAAGAACCTCAATAAAAACTCTTTTGGGAATTAAACCCAATATTATGTACTATTTACAAGTTAAAAATATGCTCGATCAAAAATCAAATGTTATTTCTCATTGGAGCCCACAGTTTTATGTCTTCAATAAATTTATTTGTTGACGCCAATTGTCAAATGCATACGTTACCAAAAACTACGCAAATATAGAAGAAACAAAACCATAAGTTCAATCTCATTTAGTTCATTAAATACAAAAGAACCACCAAGTAATGCAACAGAGTATAAATCGAACACAAATTTCACTTTAAAAGTGGATTGTCAAAGAATTTCTCCAAGTTCGCAAAAGACCAACACATACGTTACCAAACCTTTGCAGCGTAATAAATATCATTATTACATTAAGATGCATCATAAATCGATGGCCTAGAGTCCCTTTGTTTTTCCTAAGACTGTAGATTTAATGCTGGAATACATTCAGAGTTTTTAGTTTACTTTGTACTGGAATTATACATACGAAACTGATTATGTACAAAGCTGATTGATTGATTGATTGATTGATTGAATGTTGCTTAACGTCCAGTGGCAAATATTTCATGCATATTCAGGGCGAGAGCACATTAATATGAATAATGATAATGAATGAACCCTGCTTTTTACTAGACCAACACGCTGAGCAAGATTTTTAACGTGCTAGGTCACGAAAGCAATGTTCAGTCCGCAAGAAGACATATCATTATTCTGACTCTGGGCCGACCAGTCTTTGCTTTTACTCCTAAATGCTGCGTGCTTGGCGGAGAATCAGCAGATACCCATTTTAATGTCTTTGGTTCGACCCTGCCGCGGATCGATCCCACGACCTTCCGCACTCCAGATGAGCACGCTTACCATTTCACCACCGGGGTGGTCTGTACAAAGCTGATCATGTGGTTATTTAACTAACTATACCGACTCTATAAGTTATATAAAAGTATATACACTGATATTATTATAGAAGTAACCTTTGTAAGACTGTCACCGTCAAGTATTTTTCTGAAAAACCCATTTGAAAAAAACTCAGAGTTGAGGTTAGTATCGTTAGAATTATATATATATATATATAAAAAAATTTAATTTCTCACAACCGGTTGATTACATGTAAGAAAACGATGTACATGTATTGTGTATTTGTAAGTGCAGTGGATAAATATAGTATCTTACATTGTAAGCCGTTGATTATCATATTTCTACAGTCGCGATAGTTAAACCTTAAAATTTCGAGGTTTACCGACAAATGTTAAGGTTTGACTATTGAGTTTCTCTAATTCTTTTAAGCATCAAAATATTGTTAATAAACTATCAAAGGCGGGATCGTGCACTATCTTTTGTCATGACCTTGTTACAAGGGACGTATCTCGTGTACAAAACAAACAAATATACCACTTATTTTTACGGCATTTTCATCTGTATTAGCCAAAAAATAAAGTAATTCCTTCCTAACTGATAGAGTCTTTGGAAAGCTCAGTCCTACAGGGTAAGAAATAAGATCGTGACAAGTCTTTGAATTCGTGAAGCGAAGCACGCGGGGTCTGAAAATCAGCCATTCAGCTTCTTAGAACAACTAACCCACATGTTGACTATCGATATTTTCTCACACTGGTTGGGATGTGTGAAAACTTCATAAAAATAAGAGAAACGTGTATTATAACGTCAAAAGAATGGTACATACGTTTCGATCGCCGGTAATGTATGTATCCAACGTTATATATTTTTTTTATAAAACTAAAGTGTACATGGTAATATGGATTTGACTTCTCAATATTTGTAGTTATCAGAAGAATTTCGTTTAGTTTGTATCAACACATACTGCTCACACATATAGACAAATCTCCAACCATGATAATTTTGCATGCATGGGCTAAAGATAGCGAAGACATGATGTAAATCATTACTTCAAATGCCAATATCTATATACATGTAATAAGGAAATATATTGAATAAAAACATAATTTCAGTGATTTTGATGTAATTTCTTCAGAATAATGATGGTATCATATGTATCGATACTTACGTTATTTTTATGTTCAAGTCTTTTTCTATGCTCCAATAGGTTTGGTGTTGAAACATTTGCAAGTTTGCGACTAATATGATGAATTCACACTTCACTTAAACGTTTCATGTTTACTCATTTTTAGGTTCCCATTTGGGCCTTAATAGTGAATTAGAGTGAGATAGCAACACGTTAATTTTTTTAACCATTTTTATACTACCGCAAAAATTTGCGGTCGTATTATGGTATGATGCTGTTGTCGTCGTCGTCGGCGTCGTCGGCATCTGTAGACAGGTTGGTTTCCGCACGATAACTTTTGTTCTAGTTAACCAATCCATTTAATATTTTGGGACATTGATAATTGGTTGGAAATAAAGGTTGGTATTGATTTTGGGAGATCTAGCCCCACCCGTTTTTTAGGGAGGGGCCATAAGGGGTTTTTCTCTTATTTGAATGCAAGTTCTCTATTTCTT
>JAULBM010035207.1:0-10952 GCA_032357055.1 Geukensia granosissima
GTGAGCTAAATAGGATAGGATGGGACAAAACAGGGCAACGGCTTTCAACTACCACCGGAATCTGGGACGTTTCGGTATTGACTAAAAATCTGGGATTATGTTGTGTATGGCCTTCTCTTTTTCGAAATCCACAAAAGGATGATTTTACGGCCTTCGACTACCACTGGAATCTGGGATGTTGCGGTAGTGACGAAAAATCTGGGATTTGTGCCTCCTTTTTCGAAATCTTTAAAAGGGACCTTTTATAGTTAGCATCAGCTACAAAAACATATATTTATATTTTATAACCTTTTTGCAAGAACAAAGCGACATAAAGGATTGATTGATTGAATGTTGTTTAAGTCCACAATATTTCAGCCATATCGTGTTGAGAACATAATTATAATTTATAATATAATATAAACGAATTATCGGATATTTACATATAAAACAAAGTTTTAAGAATTGGGTGCTTAAGAGTAAAAACTACTTTCATTTCACAGTTCAGAAAAAAATACAAAAACATTAGAACAAATGACAAATTAAGATAACAAACAGGTAAAAATAAAATCATTACATAAAATTTACGATAAATAAGACGTTTATCTATATTCTTGAATATAGATCAACGTCTTTTAGATATGCCAAAAGTTTGTCACCAGCGACATTTGTAAATTAATCTTTTATATTTGAGACTATGTAGAACCGATGTATTAATAATTTGTCTGTATTGGCGTGGAATAAACTTAGGAGGCGGCCCATCCCATTGGGATTGCCAGAAATCGTGTATATATTTTAATATCACAGATTTAGAATCAGTATTTGGGACCAAAAATTTTGTAACGCTATCATTGAGGGCATTTTTAGCTTCTTCATCTACGGCTGTGTTTCCCCAGATACCAACATGGCTCGGTATCCAGAAGAAAACTATTTCTTTACCTAATTTTAGAAGTCTTTTATGAAATTCAGGAATATGTGAAATTAACAGATTTTTAAATTTCTGACTTTCTATTGCCAGCAGACAAGAAAGTGAGTCCGAGCGTATCAAAAATTTATTTTCATTTGAAGTACCAATAAATTGAAGGACAAGAATAATAGCTCTCGCTAGACGAAGATTCGCTGCCCGTTGCCCAAAGACATCAGCTGCAGCAACTCTGTCTTCGTCCTTTGACCCATCGGTATAAATTGTTATGTGATTATTGTATTTTGCTTTTATTTCGGCAAAGTTTTGTAGGAGGAAGTAATTGAAAAACAAAATTTCACACAACTGAAAAAAATATAAAATAAAATCCCACCTTGAAAACACAGTCGTATGCAGGATTCGAAGGAAAAGCTTTAAACTTGTTTAAGTATTGCAAGCCAAGTTTAATTCTACAATTGAACAGTGAGGACTCGTTGGCCTCCACATATAAACTTTCCACAAGGGAGGTGCGAAAGTCCTGATGCAAGTCGTAAGCCTTTATGATGGCTTGTATCAAGGATTTTTATATACGACTTGCGAGCTGACCCATACACAATAGAACCATAGTCCAACTTCAATCTAATAAGAGATCGATATAAGTTAAGTATAATTGATTTGTCTACACCCCGGTCTGTACTTGACACTGCTTTTAAAATATCTAGTGCCTTCAAGCACTTTGTTTTTAACATTTTGATATGCGGTAGGAAGGTCAATTGCTATCAAAAATTAATCCAAGAACTTAAGTTTCTTTTACAATTTTTATTGGAAAGTTGTATAATTTGAGATCAGGGTCCAGATGAAGTTCCCGTTTATCGCAAAAGTGCATAGCAACGGTTTTAGAACTAGAAAATTCAAAGCCGTTTTCATTGGCGCATTTCTCATTCTTGTTAAGAGAGAGCTGTAATTGCCTCTTAATTGCATTCATGTTTTTGGCTCTGAAACAAATCAAAAAGTCATCAACATATAGAGAGCCTTCAATATTATTTTGTAGGACTTTAGCTAAACTTTTATTTTGATGGTAAACAAAGTAACAGAGAAGATACTTCCTTGAGTTACACCCATTTCCTGTTCAAATGGATCAGACATAGTAGAAATCACCCTAAAGTTAAAATTTCTGTCCGATAAAATTTTTCGATAAAGATATGAAGTCTACCTTTCAACCCCGTATCTAAACTATCTTTTAAAATATCATATTAAAATGTGGTGTCATGTGCCTTTTCTAAATAAAAAAGACCGACACAATATGTTCGTTTTTAGCAAACCCATTACGGATAAAAGATTCAAAGCGAACCAGATGATCTTATGTGCTGCGGCCTTGCCGGAATTCACATTATATGTTGGAAAGTAGTCCATCGGACTCGAGAAACCAGACAAGGCGATAATTAATTATCCGTTCCATTGTTTTACAGACGCAACAAGTCAGGGCTATTGGTAGATAATTTGATGGATCGAATAGGTCTTTTCCAGGTTTGGGAATAGGGATGACAGTGGCTAGCCTCCAAATAGAAGGGAGGTCTCTGTTTCTAAAATATGATTCAGTAAGTCTAACAGGGTGTGTAAAGCCGGATCTCGAAGGTGTTTTAGAAGTTGATAGTGAATGTCGTCAGGATCACACACTGTGTCGTGTGTTTTACACAACGACTTTTTAAGTTCATCCAACCAAAAAGGACGATTGTAAATTTTTCGATCTGAAATTAAGTTTTGTCTTTTCTAACTTTTGTTCATAATTTTGAAATTGTGGGCTATAATTTTTAGAAGAAGAATGTTAGGAAAAAGTTTCGGCAAGTTTTTGAGAAATTTCCTTTTCTGATGCTAACAGGTCTTGTCCTTTTTTTAAATGATGCAAAATAGAATTTCTATTTCTACCTTTAATTTTTTGGATAAAATTCCAGACTTAAGTCATTGGTGTATGTGAAGTTAGTTTTTTAGAAACAAAGTTTTGCCAAAGGATTCGTCGTTATTGTGTAAATGTTCTTCGAGCTTTCTATCGGAATATTCGGAATTACCTAAAATTGTCTGAAGTAGGATATTTATTGAACTTTCGTTCGGCCTTTTGTCGTTTTATTTTCGTAGCTTCCTCACAGTCGTAATCAAACCATGAATTGGTCGGTTAGTTAGGATTTGTCGAGGTTTTGGTAATGGCTCTATCAGCTATTGAGATCAACGTTTCGTAAAATTTCAAAGCAGGATCATATATATTTTAAAAAATTCCAGTCTTTAATTCCTCGATGCAAAATTTTCCTAATAAAGGCCAATTGGCCTTATCAAATTTATAAGGCGGATGGAAATAGATTTTCCAAAATAATATTGAAGTGATCGCTTCCGCATAAATCGTCATGGACTTTCCAAGAAAAGTCTAGCAAAATGGAAGGGTCACAAATGGTCAAATCAATTGCTGAATAAAAGTCAATACCTGGATGGAGATAGGTGTCTGAACCATAATTAAAAATACCCAAGCCTTCTTGATTCAATGAATCTTCGATGTTTTTCCTTTATTATTTTGCATATTTCTTCCCAAATGGGATTGTTACCATTAAAGTCGCCCATCAGAATGAATGGGGATGGTAACTGATCTATCAAAGTTTTTAATTTGTTTTGTTTTAGGACGCAATTGGATGGTATATAAACAGAACACAAAGTAGTGGTTTTGTTAAGAGACAAACGAACTGCAACAGCTGCTTGTAGGCTAGTTTGTAAATTAAACTCGTAAACCACCCTTCATCACGAGTCTTCCCTGTATAACTACCTCTTTTTGGGTAAGTACCCAAACATGTTTGACAGTTTGAGTGGATGAAGGATTTGATTGGCCTGATGATTAATAAAGCAGATTTTCCGGCCTTCGCAATGTCGATATTTTCCGCCCATAACGCTCATTCATTTTCTTTTCTGCGTCATGGTTACGGCCGTGGATGTCGGCAATTTCCTGATGACATAAATGAGTATAATTGAAACAATTTATTAACGACCTTAGGGAATGGATTTGTCTAATGAATTGTAAACAATCAACACATAAATTATTTGTGAAATATTGTCATATAAATCTAGTAATGAGACAACTGAAAATCTACATGTAGTAAGCTAAGAAAATGTGTTAACTTTATGTAAGAAGTAATACATTAGATAAGTCTCTATTATAATTGATCAACATGTTGTAAAAGACATACTCTGGTATTGGTAATCTATTTGTACACGGAAAGGTAAGACAATGAGATAATCTGCATTTACACTTTAAATGAGACAGCAAATGTGCAGAGTTAATCCAGACATTCATATTTGACTAACAAACTACTTAAAATTTGCGAATGTCACACGAAGCGTGTATTTAAATTGTTCTTTTCATTTGACAAATTTAATATAATATTTATGATTGGTTGCTTGCTGCTTAACGTCTAGCGGACAATAAGTCGAAATGTAGGTTGTAAACCGCGATCACTAATGGTGTGGAATTTTGACAACTGGAAAATATATATAGTTTCTGGCGTATACATCTCCCAGCTCATACGTTTTACAGAAGCATGTGTCCAAAACAGCGATTTTTCTAGACAGAGCTTGGTTGTTGACACAAAAAACTGCAAAAAAGGATATGTTGCTTCTCGGTTGAAGTCATCACTCCAGAATTTGTACGGTCGAAATCACAATCTTGTCGGCCGGTATGGAATATCCGTTTCACAGATGAAGAAGACAGACCAGTTCCTGTGAAGGAAGAACAGGCTGTTCGCTTATTCCGCCTGGAGGTTGTGATCCCATTAAACCTTCCCCTTTATTGTGAAATGACCAATACCAGATTGGAAAATGGACAATGCGCCGGTTGTCTTTAAAGAGGCAGGAACGGCTAACTCTTCCGCACCACCTTAGTTCATCCCGTTTTTTTGGTCGGGTCCGGATTGTTCATTACTTGTGTTTTTAGTTTTATATATGTGTGTATGTCATGTTCCGACTTGTTAGTGATCTCGAGATTGCTTTGTCTGGCAAATTTCCCATTTTATCTAGCTTGCCCTTTGGTTTTCTTTCGCTTCCTCTTTTATGTAACCAAGTATTGTTTGTTATAAATATGATGCTTAAGGGGACCAATAGTGATGAGATTGCACGCACGGTGGTGAGGGTGGGGGGTAAGTAATCTCGGTTCATAAGAGATCAAGCGATCATATTTTATTATAAAGTACATGATATCCAGGAGCGGAGATTTTATAAAAGAAATACTAATTTTTAAGTCTTTAGTATTTTGCTTGTATCACTCCTAAGTAAGGTGTACATAAATCGCAGTATCACTCTTAAATTTCCCCTGCAGAAGTGACAAACATCATTGTGGTCACACGTAAGGGTAAAAAATGGGATCCCAACACGCCGTTCATCACAAATAGTCTAGATAAACCCTTTTTTCCACTTGAGATACACTGGTTGCAGAAGGTTATAAGTTTTTACTAAAACAGCTGCACCAATTGTCTCAGGACTTAAAAATAAAAAAAAAAAAAAAAAACAGCTGTCTCACAAAATAAGTAATAGAGCACGGCAACATGACATATGTAAATCTCTATATATTATAGACACCTTGTATGTATGGGACTGGTTGATGATTTGTAAACATAGACTGGTATTGTAAAAAGAATATCGATTAATTTATCCCGTTATTTAGTCGGTATCATATATAGACTTTGTAAGCTGTTTAAAGATTATTAAGTCCTGGGAAGTCTGGATATGATTATTTACAGACTTTGGATCTCGAATGTGCGATGTTTTGTTTCTAAATGCCCTTTAAACGTGCATATAAAATATCGCAATTCACCAAATTTATTCAATATTGGTTAACTTGTATTTTGAAACCAGTGGGTCGATGAATCTGCTTGCGGACCAGATGTCGCTAAGGACATTCACCAACCCTATGGTCAGACTTGTCCTTCTTCACGTTCGTTGACAACACAGTATTATTGTCACAATCCGAAGATGTTGTTTTATTATTTATTTATTTCATTAATGATTAACAGGTGCACATCGGCAAAAGTTATGTTAACCTTGCATATTAAAAAATTTGGCAAAATCCGATTAGTTTTAACATTGGACTGTAAGGGAAATATCCAAAATGTTCTTGCTTAAATGTCAATCAAGCGGAATTGTTTTAATTAGTCTTTCCGATTTTAAAATATAAGATTGGGGTATTGGAAATTAGTTTCTCCTCATCAGAAATTGGAAAGTTGAATAAATATTTTTTTAAAAGATTGTCGTCACGTTATCCCAGTTTAACTTTTAACTTCGAAAACTAAGGGAAACCAACGGAACCACCAGTCCAGTAGTCATCACATGGAAGTTGACATGACATTAGTTTGACTGCCACTGGTTAAACATTTTCAGAATTTTAACAAAGCTTATTTCTGGACGGAGTTGACTTCTTTGCAGAACAAAAACAACTAGTTCAAACCTTGAATTTCCTTTTGATGAACGCTAGATTTGGTGGTATCTACATCTCGTCTACTTTGACGAATTTTTTTCGGTAGCGCCATTAGCGTTCTCTTTATCGAAATCTACAAAAAGATCTTTTGCGTTTATGGGGCGTGGCATTCTCCACACACGTCACCAAATATTAGTGTCTACGGCTAGAAAAACTTAATTTCAAAACTATGGAAAACTGGAATATATATATTCAAGGACATAGTTTTTGCAGATATACACAAGGTAATCAATGGAGATAATGACATTCAAAAAAGAAATAAAGGCTCAAAGGTTTGCTAACAAGAACTGCACGTGAAAGCCATGTTTGTAGTCTGATCGTGATGAGACGAGGAAAATTGAAAATGACCTAACATGATGGTTTTTTCTTTTGTTTAATATTTTGAAATTGTAACCTATAATTTTAAATAAAAAGAAAGTTAGGAAAAAAATTCGGTAATTTTTAAGAAATTTCCTTTCTTGACGTTTAAAGGTCTTGTCTGTTTTATAAATGATGTAAATTTGATTTTCTATTTCGACCTTTAATTTTTTGGAAAAAATTCCAGACTTAAGCCATTCGCTTAAGTGAAGTTTTTTTAGAAACAAGTTTTTGCCATGAGATTCGTCGTTTTTGTTTAAATGTATATTTTTAAATAATTACAGTCTTTAATTCCTCTATGCAAAATTTTTCGAATAAAGAATTGGCCTTATCAAATTTATAACGAGCGGGTTTTTCTGAAGAGGATGGAAACATATTTTCCAAAATAATAGGTAAGTGATCGCTTCCGCATAAATCGTCGTGGACTTTCCAAGAAAAGTCTAGCAAAATGGAAGGATCACAAATAGTCAAATCAATAGCTGAATAAGAGCCATTACCTGGATGGAGATAGGTGTCTGAACCAAAATTAAAAATACACAAGCCTTCTTGGTTAAATAAATCTTCAATGTTTTTTCATTTATTATTTTGCAAATTACTTCCCCAAATGGGATTATGAGCATTAAAGTTGCCCATCAGAATGAATGGTGATGGTTACTGATCTATCAAGGTTTTTAAGTTGTTCTGTTCAAGGATACAATTGGGTGGAATATAAACAGAACATAAAGTTAGGGTTTTGTTAAGAGACAAACGGACTGCACCAGCTGATTGCAGATCAGTTTGTAAATTAATTTTACTCTGAAAGGTATTATTTCGAACGAGAAAAGAAGAACGCCAGCGACTCGTTCATTATCTTTTACATATGTAGAATAAAGAGTGCAGATTTTAAGATTACTTTAAATTAGTTTCTTGTTGACAAAATGGAACAAGGAAAAGGCTTCGACAAATAGAGATAACTCAATTAAATTTATTTTCAAATCCCGACAATTCCATTGAATAATGCGACTCATTTTAAAGGTGCGCGAATAGGGGATATTTTACCGTGACGTTGCTCATCCGAGTCAGGAGAGCAACTCGTAAACCTCCCTCCATCACGAGTTTTCCCTGTCTGACGACCTCTGTTTGGGTAAGTACCCCACAGACTCAACTTGTTCATTTTGTTTGACAGTTTGAGATGATGAAGGATTTGATTGGCCTGATGATCTGTGTGCCGGTTTTAATAGAGCTCATTTTCTTTTCAGCGTCAGGGTTACGGCCGTGGATGTCGGAAATCTCATTGTGATTGAAAGCCTGAGAATTTCCTGATGTCTGACATAAATGAGTATAATTGATATTATTTTTTCAAGACCTTCGGGAATGGATTTGTCTTATGATTTGTAAACAATCAACACATAAATTATTTGTAAAATATTGTCATATAAATCTAGTAATGAGACAACTGAAAATCTACAAGTAGCAAGCTAAGAAAATGTGTTAACTTTATGTAAGAAGTAATACATTAGATAAGTCTGTATTATAATTGATCAACATGTTGTAAAAGACATACTCTGGTATTGGTAATCAATTTGTACACGGAAAGGTAAGACAATGTGGTAATCTGCATTTACACTTTATATGAGACAGCAAATGTGCAGAGTTAATCCAGACATTCATATTTGACTAACAAACTACTTAAAATTTGCGAATGTCACACGAAGCGTGTATTTAAATTGTTCTTTTCATTTGACAAATTTAATATAATATTTATGATTGGTTGCTTGCTGCTTAACGTCTAGCGGACAATAAGTCGAAATGTAGGTTGTAAACCGCGATCACTAATGGTGTGGAATTTTGACAACTGGAAAATATATATAGTTTCTGGCGTATACATCTCCCAGCTCATACGTTTTACAGAAGCATGTGTCCAAAACAGCGATTTTTCTAGACAGAGCTTGGTTGTTGACACAAAAAACTGCAAAAAAGGATATGTTGCTTCTCGGTTGAAGTCATCACTCCAGAATTTGTACGGTCGAAATCACAATCTTGTCGGCCGGTATGGAATATCCGTTTCACAGATGAAGAAGACAGACCAGTTCCTGTGAAGGAAGAACAGGCTGTTCGCTTATTCCGCCTGGAGGTTGTGATCCCATTAAACCTTCCCCTTTATTGTGAAATGACCAATACCAGATTGGAAAATGGACAATGCGCCGGTTGTCTTTAAAGAGGCAGGAACGGCTAACTCTTCCGCACCACCTTAGTTCATCCCGTTTTTTTGGTCGGGTCCGGATTGTTCATTACTTGTGTTTTTAGTTTTATATATGTGTGTATGTCATGTTCCGACTTGTTAGTGATCTCGAGATTGCTTTGTCTGGCAAATTTCCCATTTTATCTAGCTTGCCCTTTGGTTTTCTTTCGCTTCCTCTTTTATGTAACCAAGTATTGTTTGTTATAAATATGATGCTTAAGGGGACCAATAGTGATGAGATTGCACGCACGGTGGTGAGGGTGGGGGGTAAGTAATCTCGGTTCATAAGAGATCAAGCGATCATATTTTATTATAAAGTACATGATATCCAGGAGCGGAGATTTTATAAAAGAAATACTAATTTTTAAGTCTTTAGTATTTTGCTTGTATCACTCCTAAGTAAGGTGTACATAAATCGCAGTATCACTCTTAAATTTCCCCTGCAGAAGTGACAAACATCATTGTGGTCACACGTAAGGGTAAAAAATGGGATCCCAACACGCCGTTCATCACAAATAGTCTAGATAAACCCTTTTTTCCACTTGAGATACACTGGTTGCAGAAGGTTATAAGTTTTTACTAAAACAGCTGCACCAATTGTCTCAGGACTTAAAAATAAAAAAAAAAAAAAAAAACAGCTGTCTCACAAAATAAGTAATAGAGCACGGCAACATGACATATGTAAATCTCTATATATTATAGACACCTTGTATGTATGGGACTGGTTGATGATTTGTAAACATAGACTGGTATTGTAAAAAGAATATCGATTAATTTATCCCGTTATTTAGTCGGTATCATATATAGACTTTGTAAGCTGTTTAAAGATTATTAAGTCCTGGGAAGTCTGGATATGATTATTTACAGACTTTGGATCTCGAATGTGCGATGTTTTGTTTCTAAATGCCCTTTAAACGTGCATATAAAATATCGCAATTCACCAAATTTATTCAATATTGGTTAACTTGTATTTTGAAACCAGTGGGTCGATGAATCTGCTTGCGGACCAGATGTCGCTAAGGACATTCACCAACCCTATGGTCAGACTTGTCCTTCTTCACGTTCGTTGACAACACAGTATTATTGTCACAATCCGAAGATGTTGTTTTATTATTTATTTATTTCATTAATGATTAACAGGCGCACATCGGCAAAAGTTATGTTAACCTTGCATATTAAAAAATATGGCAAAATCCGATTAGTTTTAACATTGGACTGTAAGGGAAATATCCAAAATGTTCTTGTTTAAATGTCAATCAAGCGGAATTGTTTTAATGAGGCTTGTCCATCCGATTTCATAATATAAAAATGGGGTATGGGAAATTAGTTTCTCCTTATCAAAAATTAGAAAGTTGACTAAATATTTTTGTTAAAAGATGACTAAATATTTTTGTTAAAAGATTGTCGTCACGTAATCCCAGTTTAACTTTTAACTTCGAAAACTAAGGGTAACCAACGGTACCACCAGTCCAGTAGTCATCACATGAAAGTTGACATGACATTAGATTGACTGGTTATACATTTTCAGAATTTTAACTAAGTTTATCTCTGGACGGAGTTGGCTTCTTTGCAGAACAAAAACAAGAACTAGTTCAAACCTTGAAATTTCTTTTGATGAACGCTAGATTTGGTGGTATCTACATCTCGTCTACTTTGATTGCCACAGGAAAATGGATTGGTAGGGCAGGGTGAATTTTTTCCTGTAGCGCCATAAGCCTTCTATTTACCGAAATCTACAAAAAGATCTTTTGCGTTTATGGGGCGTGGCATTCTCCACACACGTCACCAAATATTAGGTTCTACGGTAAGAAAACTTAATTACAAAACTATGGAAAACTAGATTATATATATTAAAGGACATAGTTTTTGCAGATAAACACAAGGTAATCAATGGAGATAATGACATTCAAAAAAGGTTTTGATTGATTGATTGATTGTTGTTTAACGTCCAGTGGCAAATATTTCATGCATATTCAGGACGGAAACAAGTT
>JAULBM010035218.1:0-10951 GCA_032357055.1 Geukensia granosissima
TACTCGTACGGTTTAGATAACTAGATTTAACATGTACGTATATAATCATACGGTCTGGAACATAACCTTACAGATTATGGTAACCGGTGTACACTTAGGGAAATACCATTCGAATTTTCCGAGGGGGGGGATTTTTCGGCGCAAAGTTCTTTATTTTCAGTTGTCAAGAAGCAGGTTTATTTTCGCGCGAAACTTTCTTACATTTTTCTACACAGTTAATCACATCAAATGTTTCTGAATATTTATTTTCAACTTGATTTGTACATGAATAATCATATCACCTTTTTGTATATAATGACTGAATATTTATTTGAAAAACCTCTTGACTCCTTTTTTCTTTAAAAATTTAATCTGATCGGAAACAGACCCCGAAAACCTGTAGTATAAGGCGTAGAATTCAATTAAATGTTTCTTTTTGAAAGGCATTTGCGGAGGGGCGTATGTGGTGCGCAATTATAACAAACAAGATCTATAACAGTGGGATTCCAATTTGGCGTTCTAGTAAGCACCGGGTTTTCAGGATCCGCGCTTGCTTGCCTCTATTTTTTTGGAGTTAATTCAAACTTACTGAAAATATCGTGCAGATACGAATGGTGTTCACTAATTAACTAAAAGTTTTTAACGCTTATTGGATTATTATTTGTCTGGAGGCTTTCGTCGGCGTAGATTCATGAAAAAGAATCCACAGTTAATGAATAGGCTGACGTCACAACAATGGTTTAACCAGAAGTAAACTATTTAAATTAGTTACAACATTTTACAATTCCATCATTAAATTAAAGATATAATTTTACAGTTACAACTTCAGAAATAGTTTACATCAAAACTAGTTTTAGTCAACATGTTTGTCAAAGGACAATGCGGCGAGTGTCATGAAGAGACATGAAGTAACTCCTTACCCTTCCATACCATATGAGTTTAACACCCCCCCCCCCCGTTACTTGGGTGCGTCCACATTGTTCATATTTTTAGGTTTGTGTTGATTTTTATATGTAAAGTATGTGTCACGTTCTCTCTTGTTTGTGTTCTCGGGGTTTCCATGTCTGTCCATGGCCATCTGTCCCTTTTTGACATGCCCTATAGCAGTATAGCTTTTAGTTAGAGACATCTAATAAAACATCCAAGGTGATCAGAAATATATTATACTTCCAAAGGTAAGCATTGATGTAGTAGTAGTATCTATTACAGCAAAATCATGTTCAAAAATAGCAAATATATGGTTTTCGTAAAAAACATGTTTTATAAATGAAATATTTCTATTCAGAGGGATATTATTAGCTTTGGATGTGTGTAGATCAGGGTCATTGTGATCATAAAGTTGGTTTTGGGGCTGCGAAATAGTGAAAAGGGTGGAAAAAAGTGAAATACCCTTTTTGTGTAATTTAAGGTTATTGTTTTTACTAATAATTGTTTTGAGTGGAATGAAACTGAGGATAAGACTAGTTGACTGTGATGTTGGTATGTCAAATTTTACCTTATTAAGTTTTCTTTTCAAGTAGAATCAGTTTTTTGCCGCAAATATGGGAACTTAATTGAATTTTAGGATCAGCATTTTCAAAGGACCTTCTGGATACAAACATTGTTTTGTTTTCCTAGTGATTTGCTTGGTCTATTATAACGTTTCTTCTTTATTATGGCTTAAAAAGAGATTTTTTTACAATTATTGGTAAACTGAGTGAGTTTTCACCAGTGTTGGGTTATGGTTAAATTGCCATCAATGGAGTTATTGTTATTTTTAAGTCATTCTCATTTAGTTCAAAATATAACTTCTACCATGAAAACAAAAAATCTATGGGGATAGGTGGATATATTTCAAGTCAGTACATGTAAAACATATCTTTTGTCACATGGGTTTTCAGCATTGGACTTGTGCATTTGTAGTTTCAGTAGTGTGATTTAACAACTTGAAGGTGTGTGGAAAAGAGATTTTATTAAATGATAATAAACCAAGGTCAAGATTATTCATATATAGTTTTTTTTCATTTTTTTGTCAAACCTCCAGAAACAAAACAAAAGGACGAACGCTCAAAAAACTATTTAATTGTTAGAGAAATCCAACATTGTATTGTTTGACTTACGACCTGTTATGTCTATCACTGCATTCACCACCATGTCTGCAAAATTCATATTTTAGAGAAACCTGATATATATACTAAACAAATCATGACACCTGTGCTTCCTTTAAAGTCCTTCCCGGCTATCCCTCATCATCATGGATAACTACACCATAGCACGTTGTTTAACATAAACATTCTTTTGAACACTCCACGATGAATGCATTGAAACAAGCCATTGACACGGATAGTTTCCTTACCAAGGGTTGCTTCGATCAATCATCAAAGATGTCATCCAGTCCGGGTTCAACGTCTGACCTTATGAGTAAAATCAACATTTAAATACAAGTTGAACAGATTCGAGCCAAATATACATGTAATACATAAAGTGTTAAACTTTTGATGCCACCGCATCCAAAGCAGTTGCAAGCAAGGACTAAATTTAACAATGACATATGTTTATTGTAAAAATCCCTGGGAAATTAATAACATTTTCACGTTTTCTTAATTGGGAAATGCTTGATGGATTTAGTCATGATGTGATGCCAAATGTTCATCCTTACATGTACCTAAGCTTCTTTTTGTTACCAGGATAGTTTCTTTAATGCATGTCTTTCATCAAAAATAGTCAAAGGAAAGGGATTGGGACATATGACAGTCCGACACATGCAAACTATAATCATAAAGTTTAGCCATGAATGAACTAAAACATTTAAGATGTGCTCTTTAAAAGGTATTCAGTTAATACTTGACCAGAACTTCTGGACTACATGTAAGTTTAATAACGTACCCTATAAAATATAAAAACCTAATGGAATCTTGAGAGCCACTGAATGGATTAAAAGCAAATCTGGATTGATGTTTCATAAACACTAGAAAAAAAAATACCTAGGTATTCAGTTTGCATAGTTTCAAATCAACAAATCACATAATACCATTTTGAATTTTATGCACTGGATTGCCATTTCGTTCATTGACAACTCGTCAGCAGTACTAGTGCTCATGGTCAAAATGTTGGACATCAGGTTAAAATACAAATAAAACCAATAAGCACAATTTCTTCATGCGTTTACCTTTTTAAAAATACTCTGGGTGGGGAGTAACAAATGACCCCTCACAATTTGTTTAGTTGTCTTAAACAACATTCATTTAAATGGCCTCGAAAAGTATTACACTAATTAAGTAGTTGTCCATGACGTCGGATTTGGCTTCATATTTCGATTTGTTTGGATTTGGATTTGAGTGTTCCTTATGCTATGTTTGGAATTTGGACTTCCTATGTTTTAGTTCTAATGCTACTGATGAGAGGTTACTCCTTGAAATGTACATGCAGCATACAAGAATTCTCCATATTTGTTCAACATTGGTAATTTTGTATTTCAAAACATGTTTCGAATTTTCACAAAAAAAAACATTAGAATCACATTGTCATTTAGACTTTTGCTTATGTAAGTATGTAAAATCAACACTTTACCGAACAATGTTTATGAATGATTAAAAATTTTGTCAAAACCACGAATTTTAATTATTCCAACATTATTTTATTTTTTTAATAAGGCAGCAATCCACGAATTGTCTTTTTTGCTCTCTCGACGAAAATTGATACCCACGAAAATAAATAAATCCTCAGTATTCTTTAAATCATGAATAATCTGTTTTATTTGGACAATCAGTGTAACTAGTAATTTCGTAAATTCAGGGTGTCTGATGAAGGTTAATCCAGAAAAACGCTTCACACACAGTTGCTTTTAAAAATTTGTTAGAAACGTTAAGTGTTGATCGTATCTTTCTGGTATATAATCCATATTCTTTCTTTTAAATACCACTATATTATTCATGATTTTTTAAATTTTTTTTAACTCACTGAGAAGGGACAGAAGGTCCTTGCCCTTCCGAAGCACCTGACCTTATTTTTTCTGTAAGATTGTTCATGGGTTCCAACCCTTGGTTCTTTTTCTTTCCGTTTTTTCTTTGTTTGTTTCGAGTTTGTCGTGTCTTTTTGGACTATGCACTTTGGTTCCTTCGTATGGGTATTCTACACTGGATGTAATTTTGTTCTCAGCACTAAAAAAAATTCGAAGACACCAAAGGGACAGACAGAAATAGTTAAATCAGAAGATAGACAAGACGATGGCCAAAAAAAAAAAGAAACGAAAGACAAACACAGTACGCACAACACTACAATGAAAACTAAAGCCAGAGTAACACGAACACTACAACACCAGCGTAAATTCAGGTGCTCCGGAAGCTTCAGCAACTCCTACGCCACTAGTGGCACCCATCGAATTAATCAGTAGACAAAGTCGGTGTATAGTCGCAATCGGTGTTAGTCACAACTGGTATAGGAACGGAATTGTTGTCCCGTTTCCCACTTACCAAATATTTGATTTAAATTTAAAGCACATTTATGGAAATTAATCGGATGTTACAAGCAACAACAAAACAGCAATTGCTGTCTGTCATTTTGTTGATGTTTATAAGCTAAGGATATGGTTAACGTTCCACTTTCATGGAAACTTATTTCTCTGATTTGATAGAAATTAAAACATTGAAAAAACTTTGCTTAGTAGAAAGCAAGTACTGTTAAAATGCAATTATAACACGAGTTCTGATTAAAATGTGAAGAATGATCTAATGATGATCCATTGTTAAAAACCAAAATATCCTCACGCCCATGAATATAAATAACGCCATAAATTTGATTAATGTCGTCCTTAAAGATCACTTTGTTTCCTTACGCATAGACACTGCAAGTACTCATTCGAGGTCGGTACTGTTGCATCGTGTATTACTCGTTATTGTATTTGTTTTCTGACTCGCTCTCATTTCAACTGATTTTTTTGTTACTTTTAATTGTTGTTTTTCCACACCACTGTCCCAGGTTAGGGGCATTGAGAACTCACAAATTAATTAAAAACAGAAACATAAAGTCCAAAGTTCGTTACATGTTTTGTTAATTCGTTCTTCGTTTTTTTTCTCATTAAATCAGGTCGATTATCGTATAAGATGAATAATTTCACATTTTGTGGTTTGGGGTCATTTAAAGCTTCCTTTACGGTATGGATGCCGGTTCATTGTTGAAGACCGTAATGTGACTTGTAAAAGTTAAAAATTTGGACCGTTATTTTGTGGATGGCTGCCCAATGGACAATCATACCACATCTTTTATTTTTTATGAAGGATTAAATGATCATGGGGCAGTCAATTTAAACAGGACTTTGTATAAAGGCCCTTGTTTGATTGCCTAGTCAGCATAAGATGCCTTTGGAATAAGTTGTTGTTTAATGGAAATATTGGACACATCTTCGTTTTCGTTCCAAATTTCGAGAAAACCATACCTGTTAATTACAGCTATATATTTTTCAGCCTTTTCATTGTAAGAAAGTTCTTTTCTAAATTCTCCAACCGTACTATTAAATTCTAATGCGATTGTGATATTTCTGGATGGGCTAGAAGGACCAAAGATACAACACAAGGTCTGGAGCTTGTAAGAAAGATTCACATCATGTTTTGTTTTCGATCCATTAAGCGGTTATCTTAAAGGTTTTTGAATGAATAACCGATAAGGTTAACAAAGAAAACAATAATTTATAAGCACCTTGTATGAATCCTTCCTGCCACGTTTGACAATAATTTATAAGCACCTTGTATGAATCCTTCCTGCCACGTTTGTATCAATCAATTAGTGGTTCCACGGAAGAAGATTTTTGTATGAATGAATTTCCCAAAGGGTCCTGTTCTTAAATAAGTTTATCGATGGCGAATATCGGATGACAGCTCGGCACTAAAGTAGTGAACACTCGGTCAAAACCTTGTAAGGATCATTCATGCCATGTTTTGTTTCAGTCCATTTAGTGATTCCTAAGAATAAGTTTTTCGTACGAATTTTTATATGTTAAACTAAGCTCTCTACTAGCGGCCATGTTGGATGACAGATCGGCACCAAAATAAAACCACGTTGGAAAGCACCTTGTAAGGATTATTAATGCCATGTAAGGTTTCAATCCATTCAGCATTTATCTGCATAAATTTCCTATAGGGTTCTTTGTTCTCCGCTGGCGGCCATTCCTTATTGGCACCGTAACAATATTTGGCCAGTACCTTGTAAGAATCATTCCTGTCATGTTTTGCTTCAAATTATTCGGCAGTTCTCTAGAATAAGATTTTTTAAAGAATTTCAAATAGGGTCGTATATTAAACTTACCACCAGAGTCGTTTCATAAATAGCTAAATTGAATATCGAATAAACGGACTTTAGTCTCGATAATTCGAATGACAAGAGTGTTTGAGCAAATTCAATCTCGGTAACCAGCTGGTTCCTGAGACAAACAAATAAAATATGAAAAATGTTTACCTCTGTTATGTATATATTAACATTAAACTTGGTACCCGTGTTTCAAGAAGAAAGCCTCTCATCAGAAGTATCTAAACCAATACCTGAGAAAACAGAGATAAAAACATAATAAACAAGAGGCTCAGGAGGCTGAGCCTGTATCGCTCACCTGCCCTTTGGCAAACAAGTTTCAGAGGGGAAGATTTTTTTATGAATCAGCCAATCAGAAACAAAATTTGTCTATCGACCTTGTTTTTCTCCAATTGGGATGAATTGAGGAAACTTCCATGGATGCTCTTCATTAAATATTAAAAAATTTTACCAAGCAGTTTCAGCCAATCAGAAACAAAAATTATCTGTGGCGGCCACTTTTAGTTTCAGATCAAGACAAAGTTAGGAAACTTTATAAAGGTATCTCCACTGATGCTCCAGTTCAAAAATTAATCCATCTGGCCAAGCAATTTAGGAGAAGAAGACTTTTAAATGTATCAGCCAATCAGAAACATAAATCATCCATGGCGACAATTTTTTTGTCTGATCCAGACCAGATGAGGAAACTTCATAAAGCACATTCCATAGATAATCCAAATCAAATATTCATCCATTTAGCGGTTTAAGAGAAGATTTTCAAATGTATCAGCCAATAAGAAACAAGAATCTTCCATGGCAGCCATGTTTTTGTTCTTCTGGGACAAAATGAGGAAACTTTATAAAGGACCTTCCATAGATGCTCCGTACCAAATATTATTCCATTTGGCCAAGCGGTTTCAGAGGAGAAGATTTTTAATGTATCAGCCAATCAGAAACAAGAATCGTCCATGGTGGCCATGTTTTTGTCCAATCAGGATGAAATGAGGAAACTTCATAAAGGACCTTCTATAGATGCTCAATGCAAAATATTAATCCATTTGGCCAAGCGGTTTCAAAGGAGAAGATTTTTAATGTATCAGTCAATCAGAAACAAGAATCGTCCATGGCAGCCATGTTTGTTAACAGATCCAAACGAAATGATCAATCTTTATAAAGTACCTTCCATAGATGCTCAATACCAAATATTAATCCATTTGGCGAAGCGGTTTCAGAGGAGAAGATTTTCAATGTATCAGCCAATCAAAAACAAGAATTATCCAGTGCGGCCATGTTTGCTGACGGATCGGGACGAAATGAGAAAACTTTATAAAGGACATTATATAGATGCTTCCTACCGAGTTTGGTGACATTTGGCCCAGTGGTTTCGGAGGAGAAAATTAAAATTGGAAAAGTTAACGCACGACGGACCGACGACGGACGTCAAGTGATGACAAAAGCTCAAAAACTAAAAAGCTAAAAACAACGTAGACAATTGCTGAGAAAATTGTGATCAGAAATACCCTGAAAAATTGTGATTAGAATTGGCCAATCTTGCAACAAATTTGTCTTTTGAATATCTTATTCACAATTTAATAACAACATTTATAGATGTTACTTATGTATGAGGATTTCACATCAGGTGCATATGGTCAACAGACATACCTACAATTGAAAACTGAAAAAGGGAAATAGAAACAAAGAGAGAAAATTGTTGTACTCAAAAACGGAACAGGGGTAGGATCAGATGCAACCATTGTTCTCAGCGTTTAGGTAGTCACCTAAATTTGCAATTCCTTTAACAAAACGAATGGACTAACAGTCTTAACCCATTCGGAGAGGGTGATTTTCCATATTAACTGTTTACCTACGGAACTACAAAGCAAGGCGTAAAAGGCCTCAGAAGAATATTCAAATATGACATCGATAACTTAAAAATGTAACAGTAAAACATAAAAATATCAGGCATTAGACTACAGATTCTTGCTTTGGCTTGATTTATACAAAGGCAGGGTAAAACATTTTTGAACGCTTAATCTTCCCGGTAGCCGAACTAACTTTAACCATGGATATACCAACACCTTTGAAAACATTGACAATAATGACTCATTACTTGATAAATAATATCTATGGTCGTCGTTTATAAAGTTTTTGGTCATCATTTACTCTATTTAATTTACAAGTGTTCAACATCTGGACTGTTTTAATAGTTTTGTCCAAATTGCTGTCTTACGCATATGAACAGATTTTAAAACTAGAGCGCGATGTTTTACTAATTATGTGTTTTTTACACACAAAAAAATTCGTTCTATTACCGATTGATTGCATTACAGCCTCAACGCAGGAAACAATTTATAAGGACAATACATAATTTATACTCACTAATCATCAACATTATGGTTGTTGTTACTCTGCTTTCCATTTTTGACTTTCTGGTCCAGCTCCGACGAGTGAGTCGCCATCTATGATTCATAGATTCTGTTCGTACCTTAAAAACACATTGCAGTCAATAGTAAATGAGTAGAAATAAAAATGAAAAGATATTGGGTAAATGTAAGGGAGACTGAACTCCGACCACAAGAAAAAAGAAGAAATTATAAATCTTTAGGTTCCACAAGGCCTTCAATAAGGGTGGATGGAATACGTAAAGATTTTAAATTTTAGATTTCATGACACAACTTTTAATAATTCATAACTAAAACTCATAATATTTTCGTGATTTTGACAAGACAAAAGGGAACATTCGACTAATTCAACTAGAATGTAACATTTTTTGTGAAAACTTTATGGAGTTGTTTTGTTCCTACAGTCCGACAAAAGTTAAGCGCCACCCTATATTTTTTTCTAAATATAATTTTCATTTTGCACATATGTTAAAAATCAAATTTATACCAAGACACTTGTATGTATTAGTGTGCAGGCTAAACTTAAGATTGAAATTTTGGTGAATTAGCAAGTCGTATGATTGGTTAATTCTTAAAACAAAAAGGGGGATAATTTGCCAACTTCAGAATGCCGAAAAAAGTTTTATCGAGAAATCAGTTTTTTTCACAATTTAAGAGACCGTATTGGTCATAAGAATGTTAGAACTTTTAAATGAACATATGGGGCAGCTTTCTCACACAAATTTTATTAGTAACGCGTATAACCACCACGATTTCTCTCAAGTTCCCGTACCGCCTCCTTATTCCAAGAAAATGACGACGAAGCCGGTCTTGTGGAAATCTCCGCCATTCCTCCACTATTGCGTTGGTCAATTCGGCAATATTGCAGCAACGTGGAACGCGCTGGTTCAATTTCCGACGAATAAAATCCCAAACGTGTTCAATTGGGTTCATGTCCGGGAACATGGCAGGCCACTCGAAGGTATCAATCGCCTCCTGCTGTAAAAATGCGCGTACAAACCGAGCCCGGTGTGGTCTGGCATTATCGTCCATGAAGATGGGTCTGTCGGCCAGTCGGTGGTTGTCGAAATGTGGCACCACATGCGCGTCAAGCACGTTATCACGGTAACCAACGCCATTGAGATTACCTTGAAGAACGTGCAAGGGTAACTTACAATTGAAAGAAAAGCACCCCCATACAGTGACACCACCCCCACCAAAAGGCTGTTGTGCCCATGACGTTTTCATCGCGATATGCGGTTTTTCTGTGCCGCCAGACCCGAACACGACAAGAGGAACCGACTCTCGTCGGACCAATAAACACGTCTCTAGTTACGTATATTCCAGTGACCATTTCAAGCGAGCTATCCGATGGCGATGAGAAACTTAAAATAAAACAGGTAAAACTCATTTATGAAATTCTGAAATTATTAATGGTTGTTGGGTGTGCCTCAAATTTCTTTATTTACATTATAATGAGCTCAGAACTTAAAGATACTCTAGGGGAAAAGTTTATGTTCTGGAACAGAGGTGGGAACAAACGTTTAACGAGTAACAACTTATTAACATAAAGATGTGGGTTGTGGTGTTGAGTATATTCGCACGAAACTATATGCCCATCCTTTTCAAAACTTCATTCTTTGTATAAATCGTGTTTGGATACACCTGTTACAGATCCAAATTCAAGTATGTACAGATTGCTAGCAGTCGTCATGGATATTGCCAACCACATGCTTTTCACACCAGTTACTTTTAAGAAAGAAGAACCAGAAAAACGGTCGTTTCTTAAACTTTTGTTCGCAATACCCTCAATCAAAAACTCGTTAAATCTAAAATTCCCCTTATTTTAAAGATCAGTGTGTACTAATCATTTCATATACCTATACAACACCTATTGCGACCGAGATTTTCAACTAAAAACACATGTAGATTCTCAACAACGATGACTACAAGTCTAAACCTCCGGACTGCACTAGTGAAAGTTCCCCGTTCAAATAAAATCTTGCTGGCCACGTGACGAAGGGTGATCTCAACATTGTCGAAAATATTTATCTACGAAATGTGTTTGCCAAACGGCAAAATTTCCGTAAGCTGGAAGTTCAATTTCAAGATCCTTATGGATTAGGTAGAGGACAGTGGGCGAAGCGCAAAGGAGAGGAACTAGATTATGCTGCCTGTGCAGCTAGCTGAACCATCGGTTTGGCCAAAAAGACAATTCCGTAAAAATTGCAGTCCTTTAATTCCAAACTGATATACGTGGTAAAATTCTGAAAATACAAAAATTAAATTACATTTACAATATGTTCAATTAAAGTTCATGTTAATTAATAAAA
>JAULBM010035229.1:0-10951 GCA_032357055.1 Geukensia granosissima
GGTATTCAGTTTCAATCTTAAGTGTTAAATTCATTTCAACCAATTTTTTTAGAATTTTTCTTGCTATTTTGTAACAGCATTGTCCCATGTTAGGAGGGAGTTTGAACTCTGATCAACCGGTGTAACCGAGCCCCATACCTATACACCTGGCCCAAGCCAGGAACATTGTTAATTGTCCACCACTTTTTTAATAGATTAGGTCGATTCTGGTGTGCTATGACTAGTTTCACATTTTGTATTCCAGGGTCTTATGCTGCTTCCGTTATTGCATGGACTCTATTTCAATGTTGAAGGCCGTAATGGGACCTGTAGAAGTTAAATTCTACTGTCATTTGCTGTCTCTTTGAAAATCATGCCACGTCTTCTATTTTTATATATATCATAACGATATTCACAATATTTATTCAACATTGATAAACTTGTATATAAAATGACGTACTTTTTAAAAGTTAGTAATTGTTTTGACTTCTGCACCATATTCTAGGTAACTCTAGGAGTTCGCCTGTTTTATTTGATTTTAATCGTATTCTCATTCCGTACTCTTTTTGTTCTTATATTCTTCCGTTTGGCCATTACGCTTTCTATGTTTGTTTTTATATGATATTTTACAAAACTTTTTACGATACTGCAGCAATTAAAAAAAATCATGTGATGAAGTCATTACAATTGATTTTTGGCCTCCTTAATGTATATTGATACCATGTTTTTCTTTTCCGGTTTACAAAAAAGTTCACTAAAGACAAAAGAATTGATTGATTGAATGGTGATTTACGTCCAGTGGCAAATATTTAATACATATTCAGGACGAGAGCATATTAATGATGAATGATGATGAATGAACCCTGATTTGTACTAGACCGACACGCTGAGCCGGATTTTTAACGTGCTAGCTCACGAAAGCAACAGTCCGCAGGAAGACGTGCCACTTTACCCAGATACATTATTCTGACTCTGTGCCGACCAGTCTATGCTCTTACTCCTAAATGCTGCGTGCTTAGCTGAGAAGCAGCATATACCAATTTTGATGTCTTTGGTTTGACCCGGCCGGGGATCGAACGCACGACCTTCCGCACTCGAGGCGAAGGCGTATAAAAGTTTGAAGTTAAAAATTGTAGTTTTTACGATGCATGGAATTTTTTAATAAAAAGTCTTGATTTTTTATCAATTACTGACGAATTTAACCTTAAAGGATTCAATGATTTATTATAGTGTTATAGATTATATTTAAATTAAAGTAGTTATTCATATATTCATAGATACATAAATATTAAAAACCTTTCTCAGAATTATGATTGAATGATTGAATGTTGCTTAACGTTCAGACGCAAACATTTGATGCATATTCAGGACGAGAACAAGTTCAACAATAATCAATATCGAAAAGGGGTGGGACGGGACACATCAGTGCAAAAATTTTTGACTGCCACTGGAAAAAGGGAGTGATGGGTAGGGACTGAAAATTTAGCCTTTTGTAGAGGCATAAGCCTTCTCTTTTTCAAAAACTACAAAAGGGGTCTTTAACGTGCAAGGAGCGTGGCACTCTCCAAACACGTCACCCACTATGGTCCACGGCCAGGCTTTCTGTATGATAACCTGGTATCTCCAAACGAGAGGGCCTCCCCTATCCGCCACCTGGGGTTCGGCGGGTCAGCTCTGTGAATCGAGCCCTGGAGACAGCTCTAGTGCCCAGAAAGTTCTTGGAATACTATATAATTCAAAGTTTTTGTGTTCTGATGCATGTTTTTAGTTGCTTCTATTTGGCGTTTTAGCTATTTTTATGTCAGGTGTTATATGAGTCCACGTCTGCACCAGTCGTATAACTCAAATACCCTGAGTTGGGAGGATTTTAAGTTTGCTTTCATTATTCTTAAAAACATGTTAAACATCCCGGCATGCAAGTATTTATTTTTAGGCATGAAATTAAATCTTGATTTACCACATTTTTCAAATGTAAAAACATAATCATAAATATTGGTTCTTCACTGTTCATATAATTTCCGTTCTTTTAATTATTCAAAAAAAAGTTTTGCTAGCTATTTGTTTGTATTATTGGGGTAAAATGACATGATTTGAAAGATCCAGCATAATTTTACTATTAATGAAACCTTAATTAAAACATAGTTTTAAAATAAGTTTTTAGAGTATAAATACATGTAAATATTTATTCTAGCATAATTAATAATATTTTATGTTGTATAAATTGTTTGTGATACATTTACACATAAGAAATGTGTTACGGATGACATTTATATTCTTTCTGACGTAGGCCTGCTGACATGTTGGACAGTTATCTGACCATATGGTGAGTAGAACTGCCCCAGGCTAAATATTCACTGCAGATTTATGACATGGTGTACTATAAATTTTCCCCTGACATACTATATTTGTATGCACACTTAATGTAGATTTAATAAAACAAACAATCTATTTAGAAATTTAGTGTTTACAAATTGTAACACGGGATAAACATCGTTCGCAAGCAAGCGGCCAGAGCAACAAAAACAAAATTATTCGGATTGAAAACGCATCTTTTATATAAAAAATGGCATTGAATTAATATTTGATTTGTACATGTTTTAAGTGCAGAAATATGTAATTCAGACGATTCACCGACAAAGGTAATAGTAAAAATATTTGTCTTTTTTGGTAAGAACTCGGTGAATACAAAAGAGGTTTAGTTTCAAGTGGAATACTGGCTCACTGCCTTTAACATAACTTGCTTTAAGAGACAAAGATTGCTGGATGGTTCACGAAATAATATTAGTTATCATGATAAATAAATATAAAATACACTTTTCACCTGTACATATCAAACTTTAGCATCAGTAGTCACACCTTTCACAAGATTTAAAGAAAAACATGCTTCAGGCAGTTGGTCTTTTGACAATGAAAAATGAACTGTTTTATTTGTATGACCCTTAAGCAAGAAAAATTAATTAACAGTCAAACAGTACATATTAAATACTGGCAAATCTAGATCTAGTTCATATACATGTGTTTACTTTTATCCAGTATTATAATAAAGGAGATGTGGCATGATTGACCATAAGACATCTATCCACCAAATGACAGTCGAATTTTAACTTCTACAGGTCCAATTACAGCCTTCTACAATGAACCAGTACATGTAGTTGTTGTTACATGTTAATGATACCGTTTACTTAAGAACAAAATCTTTGATTGATGGACTGTTATAAACAGGGCTGTGGCCGTCTCGGTGGTGTAATGGTAAACGTGATCATCTCGAGTGCGTTCGTGGGTTCGATCCCCGGCCGGGTCCAAACCAGACATTGAAATTGGTATTATCTGCTTCTCCGCTTAGCACGCAGCATTTAGGAGTAAGGACCCAGAGTCAGAATAATGTGCCTAGGTAAAGTGGAATGTCTTTCTGCGGTCCGTTGCATTCGTGAACTGCACGTTAAAAAATCAGGATCAGCGAGTCGGTCCATAGTTCAAAGCATTGTTCATTCATTATCACTCATCATTTTACTACTCTTGTCTTGAATATGCATGAAATGTTTGCCGCTGGACGTTAAGCACCATTCAATCAATCAATCATTTAACTTTGTACAAAAAAAATCAAATCCACTTGCATAAACTTACAAAACTGCAACGAAAACAAAATCAAAATGATGGGCGGACGATCAAAGTGAAATTTATGGAACAGCGCTTTTTGATTTTGAGCCCTAATTATTATTAACCTTATATGTACAAAAATCTTGCATCGTTGACTTACTACAAGTCTCTTTCTCTAATATATGCCGCTAAGCACGCCTTTAGAAGTAAGAGCAAAGACTGGTGGGTCCAGAGTCAGAATAAGGTGTCTGGGTAAAGTTGTATGTCTTCTTGTGGACTGTTTCTTTCTTTAGCTATCACGTTAAAAACCCGACTCTGCGTTTCGGTCTTGTACAAATCAGGGTTCATTCATTATCATCATCATTATCATCATCATCATTCATTAATATACTCTCGTCCTGAATATGAATGAAACATTTGCCACTAGGCGTTAAGCAATATTCAATCAATCAAAAACACGGTCATGACTTTTTTAATGAAAGGGACTTCTGGCAAATATTTTCTAATCATTATATCTCTTTAACCCGTACTTTTTGTTTTCCAAACGCGACAATTTATGAAGACATAATATATATCTTTTTTCTAAACATTACCTGTACTCATGATATAAAGATACAAATATTATCCAGAAAAATTTTGCATGGACACCAGACTTTACAAATAAAAATATCATACATATGACATAATACATATATGCTTGGTTTTGTCAAATATCTGTTTACTTCACCGACATTATAATGCATATTTTCTATTTTGACCTTCTTCGTATGTAACGCCTTCATATGTAAAAGACAAAAATGCAGACGCATTATTACTACGAGCTTTATAAGTTAGATTATTGTGGTAAAAATGGCGTTACACCGTTTTATTATCTAAATGTAGCCAAAACAAATGAGCACAAGAAAATGTAACTCTTAACACTTCCAGCATTGCCGAGGTCATTATAAGGTCTTTTGAGGCAGATGGTCTTGTTGCAATTTTGAATAGTCCTTACCTTTTACATATGTATAATTTGAAGGTTTAAGCATTTCGTTTGCTCAGCTGTAAAGTCGTTTTGGTTTGCAAACTAAACGCGCCTGCGCATGTATAAATAAAACGAATGATTTGAAGTTAAGTGAAAGTACTTGTACATGGCACATCACTACATTCCACCGTGGAAAGTTCTCCACAAGGCCTTCCCCACTCCTTATGTAGAGATATAAACCTATCCGAACACATGTTAAATTTAATCATGTTTAATAATAAAAAGGCAGTAGTACAACCTAGTGCCCACAAATGCTGACTTGAAACAAACGAAACCGGCATGCCAAACCGGAAGGTGAAACAAGACAATGACGAAATCGAAGACAGTCGGAACAAAAGAAACTAAAAAACAAACACACCATGCATAAAACTAAAGATTGGTCTCTCCTTTATGGCGACCAAGGTAAAAATACAGAAAAGTAAAGATAACATCTCCATTCACGGCGACCATTGGTAAAAATGGAGCAAAAATATAATACAGTCAAAGACACCGTACCAGAAATGTCATAAATGTGCAATAACAGTAGTCGTATCAAGATGGCGACACCTTCATAGTATATATATACTTGAATTTTGACTGAAAGTAAAATCAGCAGAATTCTCTACACGCAGTAAAAATGTCGTGAAAAGCGGTTAAGCTCGTTGTCATAAGATACTTCAATGATAAAAACGGTACAGGTTACTTAAGCTGTATTATGCACTTATACAAAGTGATATAAGGTGTATTATGCACTTATACAAAGTAACATAAGCTGTCTTATGCACTTATACAAAGTTACATAGGCTGTATTATGCACATATACAAACTTCGTAGACAGAACTCTCCTTATATCTAGTGTTTTTAATATTAATGCGAAAATATGACTCCATGCTAAAAAGGACACGACAGTATTCTATACATTGCCCCTCATGACTTCTTTATCCAAGACAATAGGGATATTGAAATCAGATGTAACTTTGTGCAATGTGTTAAATATCTTCATACCATGATTCGGTTTAAGGTTACACAATGCATGTGCATATTCTGCATTCTGTCGCGATAACATACAATCATATTACAACTAATACATTCCTACAGTGTATCAGAATGTTCCTGTCTGACGGGTAATTAACTTGAATATAAAGTCAGTAATCCTTAGACAAGATAGTAAGAGAACTCACAAATGTCCATTCTGTCTATAATACTCTGAAAAATGGGAAAAGTCTGGTTTGGTATCAGAATACTGTGTATCTCAAATTCAAATTTAAATTATTTATTGATATTAAATATGTTTATCTTGATGTTACAACATTCCAGCACGTCCTAACACTTTCATTGCTCTTAGTGCTGTTCATGGGGGTTTGACCAATTTTTCTGATATTGGTTACTAGCGTTTCTGAAGATCCGGGTGAGTGCATTAAAAGCACTTAATTTTGGCTTTTGAATATTTGTGATAGGCCTACGCAAGGTGCGACTCGTGTCTCTGACATATATTCCATATTCGTTGTTTTTAAAATTAACCTAAATGAATACATTTAAAAAAATGGAAGAACTGATGACATTGTCAACAAGATTCCATTTCGAATCTCTTTTACAAGATGTGAAGATCAGGATGATCCAAAATAAAGAGCATATAATTTCAGACAAATGGAGAGTAAAAACAGGAATTAAGAAGCAGTATTAAATGAAGGCAATTAATTGCGTGAAATCTCATACCTATTAAGCAAACCAATAATATGTAATCATAGAAAGTGTCGCATGACACAGCCATCCACCAAATGACTGTCGAATTTAAACTTCTACTGACTTTAATGAATCCAATGCCTGTCTGAAGTTTTCAAAATAACCTCCTTTTTACCTGTATCTACTACCTATATGTATTGTCGTAACAGTTTTAGAATAACCGATTTGTACTAGGAAGTTAGCATAAAAATCAGTAGTGTCTACAGATTCTCGTGGACAAGTTACCCTATGGTGCCCCATAGGATCTAACATTTAAATTTTTTTAATATTTATTTATTTTTGTAACTTCAAACATATACGAATATTACCATCAATCATTAGTTTCCATAAAGCTACTGTATATGTGTAATATTCTGATATGTTTGAAGCAAAAAAAAAAAAAAAAAAAAAGATTAAAAAAATTTAATTTTAAAACAGGGGGGTTCTATGGGGCATCATAGGGTATCCAGTCCTCGAGTACCTGTGGTACTGTCAAATCAAAAGACTTACTGGGTGCCAAAACATATTTTTGTTCTGAAACCATACGGTTGTGCTGAACACTATATATATACATGTACAAGATCGAACATTAGAATTTTTAAAATTTAAATATATTTAAGCGTAAATAAACAGTTTTATGGTCACAGTTCCAAAAAATTTGAAAATCACAAATGATAATGATTCTTTTCAAATAAAGACATGATGTATTACACGCATCGCGGATCACTGAACAAGAAGACACCTACCTGGAAATCTTACCCGTTTTGAATTGTTAATGTAAATTAAAATTTCAGTAGACGATATACTAGAATCCGTACGGCTCTGCGGTGGTACAATACAACTTAATATCAGTACAGAAAAAAATATTATAAATAAAAGTAAGAGGATACATAAAGATAGCCATCTGGTCTCTGTTAATTGCCTTAAGTCAGTCATTATTCACCTGCTTTCCCGACCTTTGATGTTTTTTTTTTTTAAAGTAGGAATATAAAAACGGATTATTTTATAGTAATATATAACAGAAAGAATATGAAATATAAGCCAGAAAGACATATTGTACAGTAAAGAAATTTATGCTGTGTGTTGTTGATTTAAAAGTTAAAAATTCCCTAATTTTGAAAGAAAAAAGTTGTATACAAGATTGAGGAATGTCGTCAGAGTTCATAAGATTAGACATCTTAGGCGAGAAAAAAATGATATAACAGTCAATCTACAGGAAATATTTAAAATAAAATATAAATAGTCATAAATAGTCATCCATAGTATTTAAGTCTCTTTTCAAGATGTATAAAATATACAAAGACCACTAGACTATAAAAACCAAGACTACACAATGATGGAACTTTCTGATAATTGTTATTATTTTTAAGTTAACTTAAGATTTAGCCTATATTTGATATAGTTTAACTTGATTCATTCACCTGAATGTTTGACCCTCATTCCTTTGTTACGTAGATGCATATGTTTGATGCTGATTACTGGGTTATTGTTTTATCTCCAATGAAAACATTGTTCATCTGGAACTGATAAAGTAATGAAGTTGGCACATGTTCATGTAATATTCTCTCCAAGCACTGTATTGTCTCAATTATCTCAAGTGATACTAATCAAATCATAAAAATCAAATTTTTGTTTTAGTCTTGCGTCTTTAACTGTCATTTTTCATTTGTAACTAGCAACATTTTTTTTAATTCCGCCATTTTCTTTCTCTCATATCCAAACTGCGCCATAATTCTTTTAAATAAAATATTTTCGCTATCATATAAAATAAAGATAAATTATAATCTTGGTAAATATCTACCCTGTTTTCTTGAGAGTCATTTAAACATTAAATATATACTGACATACTTACCTGAATATTAAATCCATTCACTTTTCTGTAGGATCCCCTAATGCGTGTGATAAACATTAAATAAGTAAATATTCCGGACCATGTCGATGTGTACTACTGTCAGTCCCAGCGTTGACTGTAATATTTTTATTCATTCGGCGTCTATTATTTACATTGGTTTCAGCTCACATTACTTATAAAAACGTCAACGAGTAATAGTAGTCGGAGTATCACATTCTTAAAACGAATGGTCAACTTTCTCCCTAAAAACACAACTATATAGTAAATATTGTTCGGTGATTTTTTTGTTGTATCTTCATTTTAAGTTAACAATTCTCTTTGGCTGATTTCCAGTTTAAAATTATTGTTCCAATCTACATTAATTTTGGTTTTTATACGCAGGTGTGCTGAAGTTGAACACCCTCAGGGATCTCGAGGTATTCATATCTTATGTCTATTTTCTACTCCGTTTACATATGTCTTCTGTATATAACATGATATAAATTCTTCCCTGCATGAATAAACTTGGACAATTCGTTTAACTTGGATCATTTTTCATTGCCATCACTTTAACAGACACTACCAGATATAAGTTCACTCTTCGTTAAGTTTTAATTCAGGAGAAACTATCATCAGTAGGTAATTTTAACGTAACCTAAACACGAAAATATCTCTAATGTCAAGCTCATCCCTTGATTCAGATAGGGAATACCTTTATCACGTGATAACAAATCAACATCCATACATGTGGCTATAGTTAATCTTCCCTATTGTTTAAGAAAAATAATAATTATGTTCCCCTTTACCCTGCAGTAATGTAGTTCCAGAAAGTGACGTACTGAGACCTGAACCAACCGTTAACAAACGGCCGTTAATTATCTTCTCAAACGTGCAAATCATCCCTTGATAGAACATAGATAGTTGTGTCAGTGTTTCATATCATGCATATCAAGAGATTATTTACGATTGAAAAAAAAAACGTGGCAATTAAAGTTTCTATGTCAATGCTCCTATATTTTATGTTACACAATATTGTTTTACTCTTGTATTTAAAAAAAAACTGGATTTTTTTTTCGGTTGAAGTAAATTCGACATCGCGGAAAAGACAATACTAACTAGGAAGTGTTTACCCTACAAGATCATTATTTTCTGTGAAGTGATGTTTGTCATCTTCTTTTTTGTTTGTTTGCTTCGTTTTATATCGTTGCTGTTTGCGTTCTTTAAAGTGTTCCATCTTTATCCTGAGCTCTTTATCTCTACGACGAAGAACAAACGTTAGGAAGCGCAATTCAGCATGTAACGCCCTATATTAAAAATCCGATGACCTATTTCTGAGTTGCTGAATAAGGTAGAACTCAGGACTGATAATTCTTTGAGCACCACGTCATGGCAACAATCGATATTGTTAATGGCTTTTCATCCAGGGCGAATTAAATGATTTTCGACTGTTTTGGCTAGATATATAAATACTCGGCCAAATCGGTAGTTCGGTTTCTCCACCAGGAGGTAGAAAGCCTTCTAAAAGGAGTTTCGATGGTTACGTGGATTGTATAACTTCATAACCAATTTGTTTAGAAAATACCATGTGTTTTTACATTAAAACATCCCTTAGTAGAATCAGATAAACTTAGAACAACGCCGATGGCACTCATTCCCCACTTTATATTTAATATTTCAATCGTTCTTATGACTTGATTGATAGATACGAAATGACAACACATATCTTTAAAATTGCAATTTCGTTTGCGACTCGCACTGACTTTGACAATACGAGAAAGACGACATTTGCAAGTATTTTCTCCGTATCATAAAATAAAAAGGTAGATCTTCTTTATTGCATCCGTCGTAAGTCCGTTCACAACTACAAAAACCTTTTCAACCTACATTCATTCGTTGAATGGTGATAAAATGAACGCGTCCAAAAAATAATCAGTCGTTTCCGTTACTGTCCTTGAAAAAACCATCACAACCAAATTTAGTCAAACATGTAACTCTATGGAAAATTCACTTGCATTGGGAGACTTTCTGTTTGTTTTTTATAGTCTCACGTGCCTGTTTCAAGTCAGGAATAGGGGTTATAGGTTGGTCTTCGTGTTTAATGTTTTGTTACATGCGTATTTTTGATAATATTTAGGTATAAGAGCTGTATTATATTACGTATAACACGATTTTTATTTGGGGCGATTTAGACATTTTAACAAGGAGTGGCATTCCACCCTTAAATGCCCCCTCCATTAATTAAAAAAATGGTTGCTCCGTAATACAAAAACTAGATATCCCAAAAAAGACAAGGTGAAAAGGACAAACAACCCAGTTTTGAATTCCTTTATATTATCTCATTCAACATCAACTGTAACTGAATTATTCTCTAGCCTTCAGATAATGTGGTCTTTCCCACAAACTACAATGTATGATCATTATTCCTCTCAACCAGTTCCTTTTTTTCTACTGTACCAGAATTTCTGAAACCCGACAACCTTGGACAACTAAATGTCAAACTTTTATATTTTAAAAACCACCTTGGTGATGTAATGGTTAGCGTGCTCGCCTTCAGTGCGGAAGGTCGTGGGTTCGATCCCCTGCCGAGTCAAACCAAAGACATTATGGTTGGCATTTGCTGCTTCTCCGCTGAGCACGCAGCATTTAGGAGTAAGAGCAAAGACTGGTCGGCCAAGAGGCAGAATAAGTGGTATGTCTTCCTACGGTTTGTTGCTAAAAATCCGACTCGGCGTGTCTTTCTTGTACAAATATAAAAATAGGAGATGTGGCATGATTGTCCATGAGACAGCCACCCACCAAGTGACAGTAGAATTTTAACT